>JADWOT020000006.1:21685012-21881951 GCA_036345935.2 Taenia hydatigena | reverse complement strand
AGCAACTATAGATAGATCACTTTTTGTCATGCAATAATGCCTGCATAGTTAAAGGTAATAGCAGTTTTTGCTCTTTCTAAGCTCTAATAAGTTGCTTTTGGGTAACCAAAAAACCTGAGATCTGTGATTCGACCTCTGAACCTGATGGCGTTTCAAAATTGTCAGGTTGAAGTGGGTTGCTTCACTGTGGCGGCTTCAAGCAAAATGTGATGGTAGCAGATTGTACATCCCAGTTCATCTGTGGCCCATGGCACGCACCATTTACTACCAAGAATACCGCGCTTGAGTTTTGTCCCCGGATGCATGAAAGACAGTGTTGTTGTCAACTTCCTCCCCCTGCCTCACTGTAAGTCAGCTCAGAGGCATGTAATTTGAACCGCAAAGCTGGGAAGGAGAGGAGGATGGAAGGGAGGAAGGAAGGGAATAATTTATTTGAACTCCTGTATAATTAGCATCTTTTCTTGGAATTAGGCAATCTCATGAGAGAAAGCTCTTGCTTCTCAGTGCCTTTTCGTGACAATAAACTGACCGCTGTAGGCGCCTACCACGGATTGCCTGGAGACAGATACCAGTAACATGATAAACGGAGAAAGAGCTCTGCGAGGGAGGCTATTTCTTTCTTAGCTTTCGGGAACAAAATTGCTCATTAAGGCAACACTATGTCATTAAAGCTTTCTTTCTCCTTTTTGCATTTTAAAAATGAACAAAAAGGAGAGAGAAAAAGTGATCGAATGGGAGGCTACAAGTTCAGCGAGGCAGCTGAAAGCATTTTTTGCTACTCCGAGGCGCCTGTTTGGCCACCTCTGGCCAACGTCATGGTACAGCTACCAACCGCTCCTACGCAAGCGCGGACGGGCGCACTAATGCGCAGTTGCGCCTGTCTGTCCCACCACCTTGCCTCCTGGCTGTGGCAGGGGTTGCAGGAAGCGTTGTTCGAGAAAGTGGACCTCGGAGAAAAGGCAAAAAATTTAAACTGTCTTTGTTCAAATTGCGTGCGTACGATGCTGCTTATTAAAGTTAAGTAGCGTCGCAAACGAATGAAAGTTTCACACTTGGATTTATTCCTTATAGCTCCCATCCTGACCTGTTGGCCGCTTGGCTGCAGTTGTTCAGCTCCTTCCTTAGATTGTGAAGGCTAAATACGACGTCAAAACGCCAAAAACGAGTGGCATTAAAAGTTGAATCCTCACATTCCCTTTAACTTGGCCGGTAATACTAAAGTTAGACAAGTCGATGTGAAATAAATCATCCACCCAGACAGGTGGATGGCATGAGCAGGAGAAATAAGAATTATAAAAATTTTAGGGGCTCTGCTTTCAGTCGAATTTTCCCACGAAAGTCGGCTGTCATGCAGCCTAGGTCAGCTGTAAAGTCCCAACCAGTCCTGGACAATATGGAATCAGTGGATACTCTCAGCACCGCAATTGTTACCTCCCCAACATCCACGAGATACAACATCGATAATCGGCTAAATGAGGGAGGAGATGAAAAAAGTATTTTACAGCCTGGCAGTAGCAACCCCAGAGGAAATCTTCCATGGAAACGTTGATATTTGCGCATTAATGAGAAAATGTTCTCTTTTTTGGCAATAAAGAAGCCAAAATCTAAATTATTTCTAAAAAGAAGCGTCTTCCTCTATGCCCGATGCGTAATCATTTTGTGACTCATCCTCTATCCCAGTCAAAAAATTTTCATCATTTCTAGACAGTAAGGCGCCCCATCGCACTACTTTCTACCAATACCACAGAACAAAAATCACTTCAAAAGTGAAGGATCAGGCAGATACAGACCATATTTACTCCATTTAATTCTACTGCGTTCCACTGCACGTCTGCGAAGAGATTTTATTTTATCTATCACGCGTATTTTTTCCTTTATGCTTCTGGTATTTTGTTTCGAACGACAATGCCTCGTATGCATTCTCGCAACATGTCTAGTCCCATCAAATTGAATTAATGGATAGAAACTACCAAGTATCAAATGATAAAAAAGCACTACAGGATTACCTACTTATAACTTATAAGTAGAGCATACAGTAGATCGACACCTAACGTGTCAGCTAAGGTTGCATAGAATGACCTAACTATGCTTTCTTGCCTCTTTTTCGTCTTCCTCCCCGCTTTTTAGCTTTTATCTTGATACCTCGCAATATAACGATGGCTCGCCACCAGGCCTGCACTTGAAAAATGGCCACCAAAGTTTTTTGGTTAATTTCCTCCTCCAGTCTTCTCTTCTCTTCCGCGGTTCTGTAATCCAGAACAACTTGTTCACATTGAGAGTACTCAAGTTTAAGTTTTTCGTGGTCTTTACACAGCTTATCCAGACTAGCTGTCAAAGCGTCCAGTTCGGAGGTGAGGTCTTCAACCTTGGTGAGACTTTGAATGTACTTCAGGTGGTTGGTCTGTAGATCGAGTTCAGCGAACAGACAGCTGGAAGTTTCATTAATTAGGCGTTTTTCAGTGTTGAGACGCTGTCTAAAGTTATGCGCGCTATCAATTAGGGTTCTGGTCTCCTCATCACACATGGTGCTGTAGAGATCAGCCCGTTGTCTGTAGGAAGCCTTAAGATATTTGTAAGACATCTGTGCCAATTGACGCGCCTCTTGCCACTCATGTTTCAGCCGTCTAATTACCTCATCATAAAACAGCCTCTGGTTTTCAAAATGCTTCTCTGTTTGGTAGATCTTCTCATGCATAAATTTTATCATCTGGTCCTTATCCATAATAGTTTTGGCCAAGTCCAGGGGCATATCCACTACCGCTTGTTTACCATCACATTGCATTCGCAGCGACTTGAAGGTGCCGTAGATATCAATTTCTCTCTTGAGTATTTGAAAAACGTCAATCATCTTTCCCACCTCCTCCAAAAAGGTTCTCAAAGTGCTCTCCTCTTCACTTAGCTTTCGAAATGATCCATCTGCCAGCGCGATGTAGTCCTCCCGGCGGCACCGTTCAAATCGAACCAGAGTCTCAAAAAATATTCTATTTAATTCCTTTATCAGAGTGTCGCTATTTTTTTCTGCATTACTATCTTCCTCCACGGGTAGAGTTTGAAGCACAGAGGCACCACAAGAGGCGGCTTTGTGAACCATCGCAAACTCCTCCACGGTGTCACTGAAGACGGCTTTCAACGCCACTCGCATAACCGGAGAGAGCTTCCATTCCGCCACCTCCTCATGGTGTGGATGAGTGTCGGATGAGCTGACGTCCATTTTGACATTTCCGCACTTTCAAGTCCTTGTACTATCGATTCGACTTCCTGAAATCAGCTGATCTGATGACGCAACGTTGGAATAATAAGCCACTTGGCGAGTTAGCTGTTTCTCTTCGTTATTTTGTAGAAAGCAACAAATTAATATTCTTTTTATGTGGATAAAACACAGCCAGACGGCTGCATATGAGCTGTACTTCTCTTAGGGAACTTGTGATTAAAAGGGTCCTGTTGCTTGATTTTCCCTTTTCTTTGCTTTAAAATTTACGATTTTAAGCGAGAAGAGCCCCCCCTAAAACTGTCCATACTTATAAAATGAATAGGAATATTTCTCTCATAGCTTCAGAAGGAGTAAAACACACCTTTTCGCTGCTGTGGTGGCTTTCACTTTTTCTGTACGCAATTTCTGAATCGGCAGGGCATTAGGCGCTTACTCACTTCTTCTGATTGGTTGAGGTTGTGGCATCCGCACTTTTAGTGCGTTTGCTGTCGCTTCACCCCCACTGTGGTCTAGTCACGGCCGCGAACCCACGTGACTAAGCCGTCTGGGTGACGCAGACGCAGTCAGACGCGGCGGAGCCAGCTTTGGGACCGATGTCCGGCCGACGGCCAGCCGCGAGTTCGCGCACGTTGTGCCGTTGTGCTAACCCGTCTGCGTCGGTCCTGACGTCTTTGTCTACTGCTTATCAAGCTGTAGGAGAAGTCGTAGCAACTTGAAATCCAGTTTAAAACAGTTGCACGCTTATGTGCTTTGCCAATTTAAAGTTGTGCTCTTGTTTGCCTCCTCCTCAGATTGGCCAATAGTAAGTGAGGATAGGCTTCAAGTATGCCAGGGTGGAGGCTAACTGAGCTGCCGTATAGGCACAGAAGCGGCACCATCTGGCGTCCTCATCACTCTCTCTACGCTCAGCAACGTTGTCTGTTCCTCCTTTCAATGACCCAACTGTGCACAAAGCAAAATTCCACATTTTTGCATCATTCGATAAACAGCCGACCACTCTCAGTCGCTGCGAGGTAAAGAAGTCCTCTCATCAACTTATCCACCGAATACACGTAATAAGTCAAAAAAGGAGGCGAGCAAACAGTTCAGAGAGCAGGGTTTTAAGAGGGAAGTGGAAAAACTAATGTCTGGAGGATGCAAACGAAGATGGGAAAGGCGGAGTTTGGGCATTTATCTTCCTAAAACCTGCTTTAGCAACTACCCACAAAGGCGAGTAATTGTTGCAATCCATCCAAAAAAAAACATCTCCATAAAGAATTGTCGATCGTGTTCAGTTATGCAAGGCCAATAGGCTCCTCCGTTCCGCCATCTATGCTATCGTCGTCCTTCCATGTAGTGGACTCTGTGGGTCATTTTGCGGCATGAATTGCTATCTTGCCTAACCACATTATCGGGCTGCATCGTCTTGGGAATCGCATTTTCTTGCATCCCGTCCCCTGGTAAGTGATGAATGGATGGTAGATAATTTGAGGGCGTTGACTACAGAACTGATAGGCATCTTTGTGAAAAATCGGTCTCCCAACGCCACGAGCAACTATTTGTGATCCAGAACAGCCGGGTGGAGTAATGTGTTCCCATGTAATCCCGTGTCCACTGCCAAGCCTTCTGCTGTGGAATTGCCTCAGTACATAATTGTTGATCCGTGCGAAGCTACTAGAAGGAAAAAATGCGTCTTCTCGGCTCAATCTGATGGCCAAAGTAGGCTGACCGACTGCAGAGCGGATCAGAAAACACTATTTCCTCAATCCTTCTTGTGCTCCAGCCATCCTGTTGACGTTTTGACTTCCTGCCCACTTTTATGGTCTCTTAGCGCTTCTGTAGGTTCGGCATAAATCTCTTTCTTCCTGGTATCCCATTTCACGCCTTTTGGGAGGCAACTTGGGAAGGCAAAGGAAGAATATATTGCTGTACTTTCTTTATGAATAATGAGAACTCTTTTTTTAGGAACTGAAACTATGAAGCGTATGGCTTTGTTTAAAAGGATTTACAAGCTGGGAGCGTCTGAGATTGTAGTGGGATTAGTTTGGACCTCAAAACCCCCAATTTTTAGATTCCTACCTTTACACCCCCTACCCTAGTTAAGGCTTTTTGGATTTTACTACTTTTCGTTAAAAAAGATGCAAAAACAAAGAAGTGACAGGAGGATTTGTGGTGCTGCTCAAAGGGTAGTGCCTCTTACAATTTCCAGTGCATGCACTTGTCTATCGGTGAGATAAAATAACAAACGAACATATTACCGCTGGTCAAACATTTTTAACACCTGAGATGTACCGGAGAGTTGGCAAACTCAAAATATATTTCTGCTCCAAATTTTTCAGAAGGTTACACCATCCATGATTAACCTCGCGCTCTTTTGCACTCCCTTCTGATTGGCTGCACTTTTAAGCGTCCAAGGTCAACCACTTACTGCAGATTTACTTACCCCAGGAAACAGAAAAGAAGCCCCGGGCGGATATGCTTTTTTCTTACTACTGAAAGAGCAGTAGGAGAGGTATGTACAAAAATAGTCAGACTTAATTATATATTATGTATATTTATATATATATATCCCCATCATCTTCGCAGCGACAGCAGCGTTGGCGGTAATTGTCAAGGATGGAAGTAGTAGGCCTAGGCGACTCACACGCATTATCATCACATTTATCGAGAGGGTAATCTAGGAGGGTTTGAGCTTTGTCCAAAGCGGTGGACTGCTGGACGGGGATGGGTTGATGGAAGAATTGGGATTTGAGGTCATCTCACTCGGACGGTACTCGATAGCCGGTGGGGCACTAGCCGAGCTGGAAGTGGTGGCACCAAGTGCACCGCAACTACCTCCAATGTTGGGTTTAGTTTCGTGGGTTTTGGGATTCACTCCTACCGCAAATTGGGTGATAATCTCCGAGGTCAGAAAAACCATTGAGCGGATTGCATTTTTGGTCACTTCTTTACCCGATTTAGATACTAAAATTAGAGTTGGAAAACGTTGGTCATTAATTCGAGCTGCTCGGATGAGTGGATGAACTTTTCCGGTCACCTGGTACTTATAGCTACCGTATAAGTACAGCAGGCAGATGAGTGTTTTATAAACCAGACAGAGGATAATTTGCGTGGCAGTCACTATATCACGTTAACGGCAACACGAAGGCAGTTGAACTTCCACCGGTTTTAATTGACCATAAATTTTATCTACAAGTAACTGGACGTCCTAATGATTGTTATCTGAACTTTTGAGTGCTGAGTACGCGCATCGTACATTCCTCAACACCTTGAACAACAATAAAAAGATAGTTCGCAGTGAATGAAATCCAATCGTACACGCTACTCAAAAATTAAAGAAATAGTGAACAGGTCCGGTGAGTATTTAGTGTTATTGAAAATTTAAGGGCATGAGGCATATACCTTTTTTTGTTTTTCAAGTGTCAAACGCATCACTTTTTAAATATACTGAAGTTTGAAAGGTTAATGTGTTAAATGAGTTAAACGTTTCCAATAGCGGCACCCATTTAATTGGCCTATTACAAAATCAGATTGCATCTGTTGGTTTACATAAAGACGGAATTTTAGGCTAAAAGCACCTTAGAACCGAGTTCCAGGGAGGAAGACAAAGACATTAAATTATGAAATATTTGATATTAAATGTGTGATCTGCATCGGCGGGTGGCTTATGGTTCATACCTTTCAGCCTTATTTTGGTACATTTTTGGTAAATTTGGGACCTGTGCATACTTTGTTAACAAAGTTAATTAGTTAAAAGGTTAATGTTTGATTTCGTTCAGCTTCAATGCATTGTTTTAGAGCCATGAAGGTCAATTTTAAGGCTCCAATGCAGACCACCATTCGTCAGTATCAGGGAGTACTAAGTGGAAACAAGCCACGAATGTGAATAAACTATCCTAGGTTTGATGGTCTTGAGGTAAATCACGCCCCCCCCTCCCGGCTAAGCATGAAGAAGTGTACAAAGGGGTTCTTTCAAATCTCTTGTGTTTAACCCGCCACATCGATCATTTTACGAACTCTTTGCATTCCATTTACCTCTCCTGTTTTTTAGTCTGTCTGCGAATTTTTGATAAAGTCACATTTCACCATGCATGGTTTGCAACATTTTTAGGTAAGTCAGCCACAAAAATACTGCAAAATGTTAAACTTTTCCCCGAGGCAAAATTATAAATGAAAAACTTACTTGTGGGTCGACAGAATAGCAACTGCTCCCTTGGTACCCCTAATTCCACACACATGCTCTCGAGATTGTCAATGTGCTTCTAAGGTATGAAAAGGTACACTAAGTCATTTGAAAAATTTGAATTTCATATAACAACACTTTCTTCCTGAAATAATTTTGAATTAGCTTGGAATCTAGGATGGCCCTTTCAAATGCTTGGGGAAAATTGTACGTAAACGATTGCATTCGAATCTACCGTCTAAGTAGGTGGAAAAGTTGACTCAACTGCTAACCTCGAGAAGAATAATTTTTCCATTGAGAGCCTCCACCTTCAATTCGGACATTCGTCGAGCCCTTTTCTGCAGCTGAATTCGAAATTCATTCCTCTGCTTCTCGTACATCAGAAGACCTGCATGGAGAGGGCAAAAGGGGGCAATCTTTGTACTTTTTATACGATTTTCTAATGCTGAGATGTGACTAAGGTATTTGATGCTTCTATTTCGTCACGAAAAGCAAAAGTTTGGAAATATTATTCTTTCTAGCTATGGTAGCACATGCAAATTTATAGCGGCGATTTGAATGGCCCCGTCATATTTTTAGTTTTAATTCACTACAAATATTCGGAATAAAATTCGAAGGCATTTAGCACAGGATATTCAAGTGACTCATCCAAGGGGCGCCTTTTTTGAAAAATGGACTGTCAGTTTTGTATCGTAGATGTGAACTTACTGTTGACTACCCGAACTATCCGCCAGAGGAGAAATACGATGATCAGGGTTATTTCCTCCGAGGCAATATAAACAAATATGCCATCAGCTATGAGGGATATGATAATTATTATTCCATCCACTATCTACAAATGAAGAAAATTATCAAAATGCATCGCTTATAAGATTTGAGTAGTATGTAACAGCCCAAGCGATCACTAATTTGCTGGTTCGAGTTTTCTCTTATTAATCCCTACGAATGATGGTATTATTGGCATACGAGACGAAAACGACCAGAATGGACTCTTTCGGGGTGAATTGGCGTCCGGATCTCTTCGACGAGGCCTAATACAAACGCCACAGACACCGTCCGAAGAGAGAGAATGGAAGAGTCACCAGCGCCACATCGAATTTGGGCAATCGCGCCTAATTTACGTACTTTTCGGAACGAGCATTTGTTTATCGCTTATTTACTCATCCTTTTATTCACTCACTTCTTCATTCACATGTTTCGTCTGCAACTCTCTGTCTCTCTCTCTCCGTTTAGTCGGCACAAACAAGATGGCACGTCAACTGGGAAAAAGTTGACCGATAGATCAACCAAGCCATCCATTGCAAATAAAGTTTGCAAATCGGTGTTATGCTTTGAATGTGGAAGGAGGTTGGTCCAATTTGGCATTGAGGACGAGGATGGGACTACGCTGAGAAAAGAAGTGACTGGATATTTTGACTCAAGCGGTCCTGAGATGCTTTTTATTTAGAGAAAAAGTGTGATTTTGCCCAAGCACACCAAACTTGATAGCAAATCGAGGGATTTTTAGGAATGGAACATTTATCTTGCAAAGTGGGGACTGCCAGTTAGGTAAGTGAAACAACTGCTTGGAAAAGGAATCGAGAATACTTAAATTGAAATTGTCCACCTAAGGAAAGGTTGACTCAACTGAATTAATTTCGGTGCCGCGTCATAAATAACTGTGAATGCAAACTTTCTTCAAGAACTTAAATTACTAAGCAAATTTGCACGAAATCCTTAGTTCATTGTAACATCTTTTTAGGGCCCGGTAAAAGTTTATCCTCAAAAAGAGGACTTTAGTGAACAATTCCTGTTTTACTTTTCCTTGATGCTCTAAATATAGGGCCTATTATTTGCGTAATTAGATGGCCGAAAAATTGAAATAGCTTAAGAATTTGTTAATACTCTCCTAGCCTACAGTCATAAATATAAATTAGTCGCTTTAAAAATCACCTTTTACTACTGCGATGAGTATCTAACATGCAAATGGTCAAACGTACTCCTTAATTTGTGATCAAATTAAAAAAATTGGTGGGGTATGCATTAATTAGGGTTTTATTATTGCAAATAGTTGGGCGAATTCTTTCAGAAAACCTCCATAAAACCGACCTTTGGTTTTAAGCAAAAGGAGGCCAATCGAATGTTATGCCCTGACGTGAGCTACCTACCTCCCGGCTGGAGAAGAAGTGTAGAAATGAAGCTACCAAAAACGCGGTCCCTAACGTCAACAGCGTGTGCACAACCGGATCGCAGCATCTACCACCGGGTTAGTTGGCTGCAAGCCTTGGGCATGTGACTTTGTCCCATTTTTACACCTTTACAGTATTTTGAATGACCTTGACCTTTTCATGATCACTAGTTCCCAAGTTCTACCGACCGATGATGAAGAGACGGCCACAACGAGAGTGCAAAAATGTTCTAGAACATCGAAGACATTAGTATCAGCCAAAAACTTCCGAAAGCTTCACAACAGATTTGTTTTTTTCTGAGATTGCATACATCCTTTTCACCTTTGTTTGGGTTGGTGCTTCGGTCCCTCTGATGTTGACCACGTGACACCAGAAGGTGGCCACACTTGCACGTTTTATGTGTGCACCACAAACATCAGGTCTACCAAGGCGATGTGTAGTAGAACTAGTCGGCTTTCAGTGACCCATTCTGTTGCGCGGACCTTTCAAAATACGTGGCAGTCAACTCTTGTGTTGTTGTGCCGTCAGACATCTCGTTCATTTACCATTCTTTTAAGCAATTAAATCTGTCTGCATTCCAAAACACCCACCCTGAGACACACATACACACAAAAGACAGACGCGGTCTTCTGGAAACTTGCGTGGTTCATGGGGTGCGAGTGGGGTGGTTTAGGGCAGACAAAAGATAATGCAAAACCTCTTCCACTGACACCTGTTTATATGGTACATGAGGTATCTGTTTGCTAGCCTCGAAACCACGATTAATTACACTACTAATTGCTTAATGTAAAGGTTACTGCATTGTGGCGTTAGTACACAACAGAGATGCCCCGCCAGCCCCTCAGCCACAGCGTTACACATGCAAGACAGTGGCAAGATGGTGAACTTACCTCAAATTTTAATCGAAAGAAGGCCCGTCCCATGCAGATCACTTTCACAGCCAACTGGATGACGAAGATGCAGAGTATGAGGATACTAAGAAAGTGAAGGATGCAGGCAATTGTGTGAAAGAAATGGCAGCTGCCCGATTTGCCCATTGCCTCCAGCGGGCTTTGCACCAGGCGACTCAACTGAGAAAGGCAGCAGGTGAGATGAGAGCAGTGCATGCTCACTTGATCCAACGGCGGAGCAGAGACACTGTGATAGACAGTAAATAGTCGTCCTCTTGCTGGTCCTCCAGTTCCGCCACAGTCAGAGCCACCACGAGCAGGGCAACAGAGAGCAAAAGGTGAAGGGATGGCCTCAAATGCAACATCCGAACGATTGTCAGGACGTTGACAGCAGACTTCACGCGTTGTAGGAGTGAAAACGGACTCCGGATCGATGTGGCTGGTGCAGTAGTAGCGGTACATCTTGTGATTCATATGACTCCGCTCATATTCAAATATCTTCTTCTCGGCTAAACGAAGTGAAAAACTGCTAGGTAGGGTGATGCTATTTTCGGTCACCTGCATTTCTCGAACCTGTAAATCCCTCTTTTTTCCTAGCAAATAATCGAAAAAATTTTTGCAAATGTTAAGTTTTCTCGGTCGCTCTCCCCTCACCCTGAATTTTCCCCTCGATTTGTTAAGGACCCATGAGATCTGGCGACCTGGCTTGTCTACTTTATAAGGCGAAGCGAAGCCAATTTCCAAGCTCCAGGAACTTCTTGTAGAAGATGTTTGTACCACTTAATTTGCGTAATGGTGAACCACCGGAAGAGCCTCCTGTCTTTGGCATACTCTGCCAATTTAGAATGGAATCGAAAGGAAAAGCTAAGAAATTTGGTTTCCCTCGCCTCCCGTTACCCACCAACTTCGTCGCGCGTGTGGTGCTTCGCAGAAGGAGTCAGTTAAGAGGAGACCGTTCAACAGCTGGTTGATCAGTCAGGAGGAGGCTAAGTCTCTTTCTTATGCCCTGACAAAATTAACCCGTGAGATTTGTATTTTAAGGTGAAATGATTAAGAAGTGCCGCTTCATCTCTTATGGGTAATGGCAGTTTGATGTTAAAAAGGGATATTATGAAGACAATAACTAGGGTAAAATCTTTTAAAAAAGCAGAAACTTGAAGCTCATGGGTTTTTCATTAATTTAACAATTCTGCTGCTAATTTCATTCACGAAGTATTTAGTAAAAATTAGGATCCCTCAAGTTGATGGACGTCTACATCCTTTTTAAGGCACTTAGAACGAAGAAAATCGAGCGGTTTTGTAACACAGACAACTTTTGCATGCTTCCTCGACCAGAACTGACACGCTCTCATGGTTTTAATAATCTTGACAGTGCCTATTCATTGGTCACTCAAGTTTGATTGCACCCGTCCAGATCCCACCCTGGACAGTCGTTAAGGTCTCGATGAGACCTCTCCAGAAGATAAATAATTATTCATGCTCTTAATAAGCACGCAAACCTCACAGGTGACATGGCTTGTAGGTGCGCTCCAAGAGAACAGGCATGTGATAGTAAAAAGAACAAAAATTTGCCGCCATACACGAAAAATACTGAGTCATTTTGCACCAAAAATGGCATTTGCTTGTAATTATGCGAGCTGGAGGTCCAATTAAATTGGTCATGTGTATCCGCCTTTTCATTGGTCAGTCGGCCTCGATTGAACTCATCCGAGTCTTAGCATTGAAGCTTGTGAAGGTCACAAGGGGAATTATGTAGGACCCAAACAATAAAAAATAACTACAGGTCAAAATTCTTAACCTTTTCAACCGGTCATCAACAAGGTTTAATTATGTCAAACATTTTACAGTAGAAAGAAAGCTTTGCCTTTTATTTTTTAGACTGAATTACGTTTTGCATGATTTATCGGTTTTCCGGTTAAAAAAGTACAAATTTTAACACTTCAAAACGATTTTGCCTCAAAAGACGCTCTTGCTCTGCCACGACTTCTTATTATGTTCATTAGCATTGACAATCTACAAAGTACCTCAATAAGACGCATTAATTCAGCGGAACAAAAAGCTTGGGTGCGTGGAATTATACCGTTATACTTCATTGTATTGACTCCTGATTTGTGGGACGCCTATGCTGCGTACGCGATTGTTTACATGCATACATTATAAGGCACACAAATGGATCTTTTCGTTTGTTTGGCTCTGCCCACTATGTCATGAATAGAGTCAGAACCATTTGCACAATTGTCGAAATGGCTGGGAACATGGATTTTGCATCAACTAAAGGAAGTGTGGTGCGTGGTAGTAGAACGTGCTGTTGAGAGCCAAGTAATTTAGGTTACTAATCTGATCCAGTTGATGAATCATTCGTCGAATAGCGGCGTTGGTAATTATTGATTAAAACACATCAAATGACCTTGCTGCCCTCTTTTCTATGATGGTTGATGAGACATTAACTCCCACTGTGGGGGAAGGAGGGGTAGTCCTAGCCTAGACGGCTGAGTGTCAAATGCTATCCTTTTATAAAGAGACATACTCTAGGATGTGAGGAGGAAATAGCGATCTTACTGAATGTCTAACGACGTTGATCAGAGGCAAAAGTTTATGCTTTTGGATCTTAACTTCAAAAGAACAAGCACTACATTGGTCACATCTAAGCCAGAATGCCACTCTTCTCCCCCGCCCTCCCTCCTCTTTCTTTTGGTGTCGGCGTACTTGCTGAGAGCTGGACAACATTTATGGCTGGTTTGCCTATCCCCGTAATGCGATACCGGGAGAACCTTGTCTTTAAAACGAGTCAGGCTAGGTAAATTCGGCAGGGAAGCCCCAAGGTCCTACTCCACTTTAATGTAGGACTGAGGAAGGGGAGCGTTGAAGTCTCACTTCTTCTCTGTTTCTCTGATACCTTTGTTGGCACAGACACTCGGGCAATAAAATCCAGTCAGTAAAAAAGGTAGTTAAAGCTTAATTTTCCATGTTTTTCCTCCCGGAGAGGCACAAAAGCAATGATTGCTTTTCATAGGAACAAAGTGTTATTCAGTGGCTCTTTATAAAAAGTTGGATGAGATTCCACTTGCCGCGCCTCGATTTACTGCATAAGTCTCCATATAGATTATTTAATCCCAGGTGTATGCAGTTATTTGGATGCTGCTGGTGTGCAGCGTGTTGCCATGTGATAGACGGGGAGGAGGGAAGAAGGGGAAGAGCGGACACCTAAGCTATGTTGTCAAATTTGCCTTTCTACATTGAAACACTTGCGATAGCCATCTCCTTTCCCTCGCCTTAATACATCTCTTCCTTCTCTCGGCCCGGTTTTGACGCAGACAGTCACAGAAACCACTTTCTGGCATGCCTTACCAACGATTACCAGAGGCGTTTTAGTAGTATTCCCCTGTTTATAAGGGCAGATGGAAGGTGGTAGTGGTACGACTATAATCTGCCCTGATTGGTAATTTCAAGGTCGCGCATCGACTTGATTCACAAATGTCCCACATTCCCCCCTGATCGCAGATTATCGTTTGAATGGGATCAGCAGAGTGTGCGTGTCCACAAGTTGCCTACGCATCATCAGATAGCCGAGAGATTGGGGCGAAAGATCAAATTATCCTAGATTTTGTGGTAGGACGGAGGACAAGGCAGAGGCGGTGAGGGAAATTGGGAAATTTGGCTTTTTGAAGCACTTTTGCTATAGCTTGAGGCTACAGTGGATATCCCTCGACTTGGTAGTGGCCATTAATCATCTTTTGTCGTTTCATTTTATGTTCGAGAGAAAACAGACCTCGTTTTTGTGGCCCTTTCCAAATATCGCGCCCAGAGTGAAATTTTCGGTTTGTTCCTTTTTTCCTTAGCTTGTTTTTGAAAGATAAGAGAAGGCTGGGCGGGAGAGTCTGGGAGGGTGGAAGAGATAAAAAGAGGTTTGCTTTTTAGTGGATTTGAAGGAAATGATTCAAATCCTATCACATAAGCTTTGACAGACTTGAAGGGAAGAGCTGTACCGCTTTCTTCTTCTTCTTCTTCTTCTTCTTCTTCTTCTTTCCCTTTCTTTAGCATCCAGAGACCACTCTAATAAAAGTTGGCTTCAAAATTTCACCCCAACAGCGGACACGTCACTTCACTCGACAATCATGTGAGTGTCTGTAGCACCACACCTCCGCTCCTGCCTCCTTTCCTCCCAAGATGGGTGATCTTCCAGTCTAAGAAATTAGCTCATTTCTTCTCTTCATAAATTTCCCACCACAAATCATTTCCGGGTGGTTGTATCGACAGTCGTAAACCTGCACCGCCCATAATTGCTGGTCACAATAAAATCCGTTCATGTGGAAAAGGCGGCACCTATAGCGACGAAGGAAGCGGGCGACAGAAGGATAAGCCTTTAGCTGCCCTCGCTAAGTAATTCATCATATTCCTACCACAAATAGCGGAAAGTTGTATCCAAAACAGTTTTTTCCTACTTTTTTGTCTATTTATCCACAACAAAGTGTCAAAGTAATCGTTGATTCTATTTCACCAGGCTGAAGTTAGAAGCTAACTATGGCATCACTTTTGATGACATATGTGGGAAAATTTTATAAGGTGAAAGTATTATTTTTAAGTGATTAATAAGTGAGGGAGGAGGGGATGAGAGAAAGAGGGAAAAAGGCGACAAAATGGACGCACCTTTAACTGCATGTATCTCAAGGATGATTTCCGCCGTGACGATGAGGGCATCCAGGAGGACTAGGGAGCACATCAACAGCTGAATTACGGGTCCACGCATCAGGTGGAGCACTCGACTTTTTAGCTTTCTGAAAGATTGTTTTCTTTTAAGAATAAAACTTTGTTATTTGTCTTGACAAATATTTCGCAAAAGGATTGTTTAAAATGATGAAAAAATGTTAAAATGGTTTAAAAATATGAGAAGTGCTTGTACAAGTGTTGTGTTGTCTTGGCTGTGTGGAAGTAGGAGGGAAGAAGGCAGGCCGGGCAAGGACAAACAAATGCTGGATTGGCTAGAGGGACTCCATCACATGGGGCGAATTCTGTGTGACTGACGACCTACACAGAGCTGTCAACTTCAAACACTTTTGAGGCTTAATATTCCCATCCTACTAATTGATGATCAGGGGAAATCGCACAACTTCTGCATTTCTGGTAAAACGGTGAACATTGTGGAGGAAATCAATGTGATTGGCAGCTCAAAGAATTGCGATCCTTTCACAAGTTGCCCCAGTAAATAAGTGGGGGAGAGGGGAGGTCCTAGTTAACATCAATGGGCGAATCGGTGGTTGGAGTGCTAAATCAGCCTGTCAATCATTTTAACTAGCTCAATTTTTTTCTGAAAAATATAAATCGGAGCTGCATTTCAATCGCTCCCCAGCCGAGTTGAGGATCCACCTGTCTACCAAGTGAGGGAGATGAAATGCCTCGGTTCGCCTTCTACCTCGTTTGATGGGACAGAAGAAAGGGTGTGAGGAGAGGAAGAGGTGAAGAAAAAAAGAGCAAAACAAAGAGTAATTGAAAGGACTATGGAGGAAACTCACCCCTTAGCGAACTTGACTTCGTTTCTGTGGCATGCCTCCTGTTGTAACAAGGCACAGTCGATGTTGTCTTTCTGCATTTGACGCAAAAAACGACGGGTCGAAATCCATCCGGGGTAGAGAGTACATCTACAATTTCATTAAAAAAGTGAACTTTTTCCTCACGAAAAAGAGCAAAACGAGGAAAGGGAGAAAGAATGTTGAATGCGATGAAGGTTAGTTGGAAGGAAGAGAGAAATCATCTTTTTTCCTTTCCTGTCTGTAAAAAGAGCCAAAAAACTGCAAGTAATTCGGAAAAAATAACTTATTTGAGTAAAGCAATCTCCTTGAGCTGAGATTTAGGCGGTGGTGGTGGAATGCTCGGTGAGTTGGTGAATCGGCAAGAGGAAAAATGGATGACGTGGGGAGGGAGGGAAGTTGACAAAGGCGCTACTTTTCCTTATTTCGATAGGTCAGAAATCTTTTTTAAAAAAGGTTACAACCCGTGACTCATCAGCCTTTGAGCGAGAGGTGGGAGACTCTAAATCCGCCTCGCTTTCCATTTATCTGCTCGGCATCATCCGCCCCTCACCCCATGCGACGGACTAAAATGTTTGCACAAAGCATTTTTGAGCAGCTTCCAAGAAATTATGCATTTACTTTGATCAATTGTATTTGCGCCCCCTGTTGTGTTTTGTTAAAGGCGAACAAACTGAACCAGAAGGTAATCAAAGCAATCGTCAGAAGACAGTTTGCGGCTAGCAGAGGATCACTGAGTCTGGAAAGAGGAAGGAGAAAGACAATTTGCGATTAACCTTACAAACTACCTTCTTAACGATAGTTTTTTGGCTTTTCGTCTCCTTCTTTACAGGGTCTCCATAAATTAGAGTATCGCGTCTGAGACCGCAGAAACATTCGCCTGCTGCCAAATGAGAGATGCTTAACCGCTTCCTTCACAGAAATAAAGAATATGGACACAAAGAGAACCGCTGATGAGATGTTGATATATGACCTGCTGGATTATTCATCAACCGCCTCCATTCCCACCTCTTCTGTGGGGAAAGGAATGTTTACATAGGACCGGGTTTTTCCTTACAAAGCACCGCTTGAGTAAAGCAGATGACAGTTTTTGAAAAGTTTTGGGGTTTTCGCACTCCTTTTGAATGCTTTTAAAAGAGTTAAAAGTGCGGAGACAGATAAACATTTTTTGCTCTTTAGGAAGGACAAATAGGGAATCGTTTGACGTTTGCCTTCCAACTCTCATGCCCTCACAAAATTGTGACTGTGATTATTTTTTCCTTCTCAAAATTTTACGGAGGAATAGAGGAGGAAGAGGAGGAGAAGATCTAAGAGTCTCTCACCTTTAATCTAAATCGGCCTAGCCTGACATTTCAGCTGCTCTCTCTGACATCGTTGTCTTCCTCCTAATGCAATTTTACAGCAAAAAACTTACATGCGACCAAACGAAAATAGCTGCATATATTCATTATTTTGCTAGAAAAATTTCCACATTTTGGAATGAGGTGGCATTCTTTAAAACATCAAAAGGTTTAGATAAAATTAAAGAATAAATAATTTTATTTCAAAGAAAATTTTGGAAAAGGTGTTGGAGGAAATATTTGTTGAGCAGACAAACTCCCTTCCGTGTCGACGCTGGGGATGAGGGTCCGGCAGAGGGTGGAAGGGCGCACAAAATGTACCTACGCAAGAGACACCTCAATATTTTTCCGAGCAAAAGGCTAAAATAACAAATTTGTCATGTTTCCTTCCTAAAAATTGACAAACAAGCAAACCTTTTGCTATTTACAGAAAAGTAGTCGAAGAAAAATTTGCGTGGTCTTTCTCCCCACTTTGGTTGCTTCTTCAACTAGGCAAACAGGAAGGAAAAATAACCTTTACTTTAAACATTCTAAAATAGGAATGATTTTACTGGTTGACTAAAAAGGAAAAGTGGGAGGAACAATTTTTGTTCCCATTTTTGCCAGTGAAAGGAAAAATGAACCTCATTTCAGCCCATGGAACGGAGTTGCTAAAGGGCCCAGCCTTTCTTCATTTTTCACATTTTTGCAATATTCTTGTCAGGAAACCAGACAATCTGTCAGATAATTTGAAATCTTGTCGAAAATCCTCCTCCGTCTCCTTTCACTACTCATATTCTCCTCATTTTAAATATTCACGCATAAAGTTACTTGCAAAAAATGAAATAGAAATAAAAATTGCTTGAATAGGAAATATTTAACAGATTTAAGAATACAAAAATGTGAGGGCAGATCTGTTTTACAGACGCCGTAACGACGAAGTAAAGAGGTTTGAGGAGCGGGACGAAGGAGGCTCCAGCCTGTGCGCCGCCAAGCCTCCAATTAGACCATTTAAAAGATTTGCATGTTTTAAAGGATAAAGTAGAGAATAAAAATTAAAACAAGGCAGAGGGGCGAGAGGAGGCAAAAATTAACAAGCAAGTAAAAAATAAGGAAATAAATCGAACTCACTTATATCCGATGCGACCATTTTTTGAGGGTTTTACACCGCATACAGGCACAAGCATCGAATCCAAGGCCTTTGAGGTCATACAGAGGATGAGAACGTAGGTGGTGCACTAGATGGTAGTCGTTGTGACTGAGGATAGAGGTAATAAGATCCAAACTTTGACTGGAATACATCCAAGTGCACAGTGGCACCAAATGCTTCTGTTCCTCCTATTCTTCTTTGCCTCCTCCACCACCACCACCTCCTCCACCACCTCCGCCGCCTCCATTGCCTCCACCTCCGCCTCTTCACCCTTCTCCTCCACCTTCTCGGCCTCCTCCCCGCTTCGGTTTGCCATGTGGTACGGTGCTGCTCTCCCATTGGTCGCCTCGGCCAAGGCAATGGAACTATTAGATGTGTGTCTGGCATTGTTGCTACTGCCTGCCTGCCTCTGCAAGGCACGTAGCAGGCGGAGGGGGAGGATATTTGTGCCTTCTTTCCAGCCCACATATTCAAAAAAGCGTCTAAAGTGGGTATTCTATCACCACGTAATTGAGGCCTTTTTATTGAGCCTTTATTTTTTTCTACCTTAAGAATGCTGAGCTTAAAGTGGGAAGAAAAAGGAAAATCTATAAAATTTGTTTTTAGGTTATTCGTGACCATAGGAGCCTGGTATTTCGAGTTTTGGTTTGCCCTCCCTCCCATCGACAACGTGAAGGAATGTGAAGGTGTGGATTGCCTTGGAAGAGTGGCCTGGTCTGTGGCTGTCGACCCAGCGGGAAATTTTTGGCTTTGGCAAGCATCAAAGTCAGAAGGAAAAGCAAACTCAAAGAGGATTTTTTGTATTCATTTGAGAATTTTATCTGAGCATTAAGGATGTCGGTCACTTAGAGCTTTCTGTGGGGTTTTTATACTCAACCCCTCTCCTAAAAAAATAGAGACCTTCTCTTTCTCGAGGAAAAATTGAACATTTTTAAAGCCAATCGTAATAAAAGGTCACTATAAAGTGACTTCATGCCACTAAGAAAGAGACAATTTTTAGGAAAGAAAAGAAGAGCGAATGAATTTTGCATTTCTTCCTCTTCGCAAAAAATAAGCCTCCAGCAGTCAAGTTGCTGCTGCTGTCGGACAGTCCAAAACATGCTGCCTCATGCAAGCCACAAGTATCTATCAGGAGTGGCCACTATTTCCAAATTTCCTTTCTTTTTTTAAAAATAAGTAGTTTGTTGACCCAAGTGACCAGCAAAATGGAGTCACTTTTATCTGAGTGTGCGTGACGTGAGAATTGAGAGAACTGGGTAGGACTTGGATTTCTAGGCGACTTTTCTTTCTCTCTTGCAGGGTTTCAAGCATTTGAGTTTGAACACCTTTTCGGAGCCAGAAATTGTAAAAGAATCCGAACTCATCTCCATCCGTCCCCTTTTTCCTTTTTAATGGAAAAAGGTGAGAGTGCAGAGGAAGAAAACTTCTTCCTGATGAGCACCACGACTTCTTCGTGAATTCATTTGTTTTATACAAACTCGTAAAAATGTTGCCAAAAAGGCGCCTTTCATGATGCCGATCGTTTTATACCCCTCGTCTCCTCCTCCATTCGGTCCCTATCTCCCCCTGTCCCTCTTTATTCCCTCCGTGGATTAAACATCCCATACAAGAAAGAAGTTTATGGGTGGATACACCCACAGACTCCGAGGTCTTGGATGCCATTATTGGTAGGCGCTGGAGACTGGAGCGGCATTTTCGTCTCTTCATTTAAAGTACCTCAAGGTTTTGCGTAACCATGGTGACAGTACACGTCAAGAAGTCCTATTTTCTTTCGAAGAAAATTTGAACTATAACAAATTGCATGACATTTGCTGGACCTCCATCGTTCCGCATGCTTTAATTGACCTACTATTTAATTCCTTTGACCTTCTGTGAAGTGACACTTGAGCAGTTAAGGCGTGTTTTCCACTTCTTTTGAGCACAAAAAGGAATCTCAATGTTTTCTCTTTTGGTTTTTAACCGTTTTACCTCCACCAAGTTTGTGCGTCTTCGTTATTAGTACACCGAGCGGAGATTTTTCCCCTGCTAATTCGCATCACACCGCTTTATTAGGACCGTTTAAGAGGGCGCCAAAATGGCACTTATTTTATTGGCTGAAGCAAACCTGAAGAGGTGAATGAAGTGGATAATTAAATGTGACATTGTTTGTCACTTAAGGTGTCCCTACAAAGTGACCAAAGTTGGTTAATTTATTGAGGAGAGAAAAAACTGGTCTCTTGACCATCGACATTACTGGTCAGCCGGCGGGGAGGGGAAAGGGAGGATTATGGAAGGAAAAACAATTTATAGGCATCAGAAGAGGCACCTTTGAGGTTGTTTTTGTCAAACTTGGCACTCAGCAGCCTTCTGAAGGTAAAGGTGGAGGAGAGGAAGATTTTGCGAATCATCACGGTTATATGGGGAAATGGGGTCCGTTTCCGCCTTGAGATTTGGTGCTCGTCTCCATCCCGCGAAGCCATAATACCAAAGAGCTTGTCACCAAAATGGTACAAACAAAACCAAACAAACAATCAAACGATCGAACATGTATCAAGGGTGATGACAGAGTGATCAAGTGGATTCGACCACCTGCCAGCAAAAGGATATTATGCAGCGATTGGCGTCGATAAGCTCTTACCTGACTTCATTGCATAGAAAAATTACTCCGACTTCTTATTTATAGCTGAATAGAATAAATTTTTGGTGAAAAATCACCGCAACTGTCGACACTTGAGAGTTCTTGGAAATTTGTCCCATGAGATCGAAATTGCGATCGAAGCGGAGGGAAAGAGGGATAATAAAACAAGGAGGAAATGTCCACCTTAATATTGCCCACTTTCATCTAGAATGATTTTTATTGCCTCGTTGTCATAACTTCGTTTAATTCGGACATAGTTGAAGGGATAGTCTTTCAAAATACGAGGCAAAAGAATTAACAAATAAGCAAGTAATCACATGACCGATTCATGGGTTGAGGAACAAGTCAGGTTTTGAGGTGATTCCCTCCCTATCGCCTACAAATATGGAGGAAGGAGGAAAAAAGCGGCTCCCAAATTGTATGATGAAATGCATTAAATGTTTCTTAATTTTCTTCTTTTACCCAGTAGTTCAGAGGGCTGAGACTTATCAATGGCCTTAAAATCAGCCGATGGCACTTGGAATTAGGGTCGCACACTTTGACCTAAAACGTGACGTGTGTGTGCATTCCCTTTCCCCCTGCATCCCATTTTTGAATTACTCTCTTAAATCCGTACTTTTAAACAAGGCGGTTTGGTTGAATGAACTCAACTTTTCAATTCACTGACCAACCAACATCACAGGTCTCTCGATTTCTCCCAGGAGAGGTAATAAATTCCAAAGAGAGGATGTATTATTTATGTAGGGTAAGCCTGAAAGTCCATTCCATTGGGGGGACAAGGCAAGTAGAGACCTCAGGGAGTGAAGTCTTCGCTCTCCTCACCCTGTTGCGCCTAAATTGTACACTTTAACAAGAATCAAAGCAATATGACTATCAGTCATTTTTCAAGAACACCTTATTGTAGTCAGGCAAATGAAGGGAGAGAAAAAGTAACCACTTAATCAGTAAACAAATTTGTTGGGTAAAGCAAAGATTTTCTAAGTCCTCTTCTCATCATTGAAAAGTTGAAGGCAAGGAATGATTGACATAAGTGAAGAATTTAAAATGACTTCGTCTCAAGTATGAGAATCGGGGCAGAGAGAAGGGAAGGAAGGAAAAGAATGGAGATTCGACACCTAAGTGAACAAAAGTTACGCTAGTTCTGGGTAAAATCTCAAGTCCCAGTTTCTGCGAAACCACATTCTCACGTCACTCCTTCCCATTAGTTAGTCGGATCACTAGAAGACGTCGGGTATTGAGTTGAGGAGAACTTTCTCCCCACCTTAAAGTGTAATAGAGTAGTGATGGGGATGGAGGGAAGGAGTATGCCACTACCTTACACATTATCCAGATGCATCGCATTGAGAAGGTATTACCTTTACCACCAGTTAAAAACTGCGCCTGCATGGCATGCAGGAATAAAAGTTGCATTTGACACGTGCTCTCCTTTCAGTTTGCCTGTCACTGGGTGTTTCACAACCTCTGTCGCCTCGATACCAAACTTTTTAAAAGTGAAAACAAGAAGGTCGTAGTCTTAAGAATGCCATTTTTAAGCCTTCACATCCGCTAATTTGAACTTTTTTATGTCCTTTTTTCTTTGACTTTATTTTTTGTTCATTTGCTTGACACTCATCTCGCATCCGTCAACTAACACACCTGACACCTGTCATAATGCGCTTGCACCGTTAACAGTTTTAAACGCCAAAAAATTTTAGTCACTTCTGTCCTTGTCTTGACATTTGCGCCAAAGGCCATTCCTCTCCTTCCCTCTCTATCCATTACTCTTCGTTCCCAATTTACATTTTAATTTTTGCCACTTCTATACTCCTCGTATTCCCCACCTAACTATTATGGTGCCCCCTTCTCAACAAAAATGTGGTGGAAAAATCAGTCCAGGCATGTTAGGAGGTCTCCTAAAGCCTCATATAATGCAAACTTGCACGGCTGCTACATCCACTTCAACTTTAGCTACCACCAATTCCTCTATGATAAGTTTTATGCGGTAGGGTAGGGTTCACTTCCTCTTCCTTAAAAGACAAAAAAGAGACTGTAAACTGGGTTTGCCAGTCCTGGTTGCGTTGCGGATCCCCATCTCCTTCCTATAGTTAAAATACCTTTTTTATTCCTTGGTGAGTGTACAATCCTTGGGTGTGGAATTCCTTCTAAAAGAACACCACACACTCACGGACATAATGGAAGAGGACAGAAGAAGGAGGCAGCAACCTTGGTTGATGCGGGGAAGGTGTGAGAATAACCTTCAGTGTGCCTTTGTTCACCTTCTCTCATCTTCCAAACGTCAGGCGAAGTGAATGAGAAGAGGAGCTTACAGGTGTCCCTGTCAAACTTAATGTCCTCTACATCACCTGAATGACATGAAGGTGGGACAATTTTCTTATATTTTATATCACTCACGTCAAGCTGTACTGCGCTATTGGAAAAAATCGCCTAAAGGCATAAAACACTTCTCCCGTCCTCGCATCAGAGATTTCAGCGTTCTACTCAAGCAATTGCAGCCGTAGATGCCCTCATTTGGTAGTACATGTACTTTATGGTCAAGCAACCACTGCTGGCCTTTAAGGTTACCTTGAAGGAAGGAAGGTAAAAAAGGGGAATTAAAAGTCGTCCTGTGTAACTACTTTTCTGCTAGCTCAATGAACTGCCTGAGTGGTGATGGTCACGTCATGTCATCTGTATTTCAAATAGATCAATACGTCAGGGGGGAGCGAGTGACAAAGCTGTGAAGGGTGAGCAGCACACAAACACGTGCACGGCTACCTAACGCACCTTGTCGTGGAAGGGGGGAAAAAAAGAGAAGGTAAGAAGAGAAAAGAGAAAAACTCCAACAAAGAAGTGTTACGATGTCGGCTTTCTTTGATGATGACGACATGACGCCCTTTCTCATCGCCAATCCATGCGATGAGGAGAATATTGGGGCGATGGACTCCCAGCTGGATGTGAATAATGGAATTGCCTTGCAAAAAATAGATGAATTATGCTTGGAGGGCAAAATTACCGCCACTGAGACAGCCATGTATAAAGCTCGCTACATCAAACTTCATGGCGCCCTCAAAAGGTAGGTGGGTGGACATTCTTATTTCTCCCTAACACAAATTGCTCGCGGTCGTCAACCTCACCAAGTTCCATTAGAAATCCGAGGATCCAGTTATTAGATTTCCACATTTAACAATCTGATTATCAGGCGTTGCTCTTTTCGGTGGTACCATTGGCTTTAAGATTTGGAGCTTTTCATTAGCGGTTCAATCTTGCCTGTGGATATAAGTATTGCACCTCATTACATTTGATCAAAACGGTGTTAATCTCTTGGGATTCATGTGTAGTCGCCTTGACTGTCCATAAGAGGCGAGAAGAGCTGGAGAGGAAGGGTCGAATGAAGTAGCTTTACTAAGAAAGGAAGAGGAAAATAATTTTGGTGTTGTCTCTCCCTGGTGGGGATGTTGTACCTTCCTTTTCACTGAACGAAGAAAAAGAAAATCGAGGAGGAGAAAGGTGTAAATGGGCGAAGGGCAGAGCGATGAATTTATGTCAGATTGCGTGAAAATCACACTCCATTGCACGCATGAAATGGCCTGTCTTTCAGTGTGCAAAAAATTAATGCAGCGACAATTTTTTGTCATGTCAGACAGGCGGATGGGAGCGAGGGGGTGGTGAGGGGTGTGCGTGCATGAGAATTTCTTCATGATGAATAGCGCTAATTTTGCACCAAGGAGACATTTCCCTTCCACTATTTTCAAGATAAGAGGATAAATTTAAGACGACTCAGAACGGGCGGGGAGAGAAAAAGAAATTCCCTCTTCGGCCACTCCAAAATACGGAGCAACCGAAGGCGACAGGAAATGTGCACTGACTCGGGATTTTCAAATATTTGGTCTGATATGACTGACCTTTGAGGCATCTCCATAGCAATCCAAATCAAGGCGACGCACAGTTGTCAGTTCGTCAAGTACCTCATTCAATAGGGCGGAGAGGGACCACAAAGGAATTATGAAAGAGGGAAGGGGAAGGGTGGAAAAAATGGACGAGCGAGGTGACGGCTTGCACCAAGACCCAACACTACAATGTCGATCCACGAGAAGGGGAGAAAAAGGAGGAAAAATTGAGAAAGAAGAACACCAAGATCGAGAGCAGCCCTCACTGTTTGGACCTTCAGTTAGGCGGAGAAAAGGGAATGGAGGAAGAAAAATATCAGAAAAAATTTAGCAGAAGTAGCTGAAAATTTGTTCAAATTCCACTTCACTTTCCTGTTTTCGTGCACCATCAAAACACCTTCCCCTTTTAACCTCGCTTTCCACTCCTAACTGTCCACCTGTCTGATGCCAAGGCGAGGCGCTAACCGCACGAAGAGGAGAAAGTTGGGTGAGGGGAAGGGTGCAGGTGGGCACTGATCGCCCAACTTCCTTCTAGCGGCATACACTTGCCCTTTAGCAAGAGTGGAGGGCAATGCAGCCCGCCATCACCCATTCTGCGATGGTGATAGTATTTCCCTGAGTTAACCTTGTTGCTACCCATAGTGCATAATTTATTCTGACTTCTCTTCGTTTCTTTTTTTAAATTTCCAGATCACGAGACAGTGTGTATAAACTTCACACCCTAATGAAATACTGCCACTCCGAATTGGAGCGTCAGGAGATGGAATTATCGAAGACGGAACAATTTCCCGAGAACGCAGTCACCGAGCCATTGATGATGCGTGCACAGATAATTAGCACATATAACTGCGCCATGGAGACTGAGGAGCGGGTGGAGACCCTCTCCTACGAAGAGGCATTGCTGAGGGAGGAGAGAAAACTCCTCAAGCGTGATTTCTCTCGTTTTCCCATGTCTGAGGTAAGCTGGGGTAGAGATTCTGACATCAGCATTCTCTAAATTTTGAGCATTAGCTGTTTCCCCTCAATATTTGTTCTTTCGAATAGGTTTCTTTTTTTCCCTTATTAGTTGGAGGCTCTTGGAGAGGACATCGACATCTTTGCTGTAAGTCGCCTTTGAATAAATGAATGGAAAATATAAACAGCATTAATTTGAGCAGATGGACAAATAATAAAGCTCAAACCCAAAATCTAACTGCGTTTGCTTCGAGGCAATCAGTTTACAACATTACATGCATAATTTTGTACTAAAATTTGTGAGCACCACTTGTCACATATATGTGACATTAGGGGTGGAACACATGAAAATGCAACAGTTTTAATCAAAAACCTTTTTCGTTGGGTAAAAAGTAACTTTACTTGCATACTACTGCATTTTAGGAAATGGAAAGGCGATATAAGTTATTACAGACACAATATCAAGAGGTCTTCATGGAGATTGACATGATGCGACTGGAGAACAAACGAAGTCGTGAGCAGCTACGAGTCTCCAGAGATTTCCTCAATGACATTCGTTTGGAGCATACAGAGTCACAACTTCGATTAAATAGAGTTAAGGTGGGTAAAAAGAATAACCACAAGCCCCACACATATCACCTTGCCTCAACCTTGATAACCTCCCGACAAATTGAGCTAACCACCCCGTTGAAAGACGCCTCAAGAGGTGATGAAAGCAATTTGAGCGCAAAAAATATTTTACTCTTACAGTGGCAAAGGCAAACTGCATGCTTTTTTCCACGTTCACCATACACACTAAGTGGCGAAGTCAGTCGGTTTGTGCGCGGGTGTGTGTGTGTACTTCCCAGGGGCGGGAAGAGGGGAGAGGTGTTTGCCGTCCGTTCGAAAAAGCGAAGAACAAAAAACCGCCAACCTTTCGAATCCAAAAATAAATCATCTTTGAGAGATAGAGCTACTTCGTGGAGTTGCATTTCCATCCGACTTCATTTTTTGGGTCTTTTAAAATAAGTGACCAATTGGATTTGCCTCTTTTCCTTCGTTTTCCGTGGGCAAAGGAGAGAACGTTGAAGCTACTTTCCTTTTTCAAGCAATGCTTTTAAAAACTTTAAGAGGTATGAAGTCTTTTAAAATAGTGTTAAGGAGTTGAAACGGTTTTTTGTTTCGTTTAATAAAAAAAAAGAGGAGACAATAACTTTTAAGAAATTTGATTGGATAGAAGTTAGGTATTTAAGAAGAGGGAGGAGGGAAGAAATTATTTGAAGGCTGAGAAGGGTGAAGTAAAATTCTACAGCCTTTAAAAAACTCTTTTTTATGTATGAGTTAGGGTAAAAAAAAATGAATCTGTTTTACTCGTCCCTTCTTTATTAGCAAAGTTTAATTTGCCAACTTTGGTTGATCTTTTTCTGCGGTGCTATCCCTCCTTCAAGAATTGCAAGCTTTTATGTCTATCCCTGTTTATGGGAAATAAGGGGAGAGGCAGAGTAAAAGTCGTACCCCATTCAGCATTCTATGTCGATTTTGTCCCGTCTACTGGCCAGGGCGAGATGTTCATCACCACTCTGCGGAGCATAGGCAGAGGGTGGGGCCAGGACAGCAGTTCCGCGCATTCCATCACTTTCCACCCCATCTTGAAGTGCACAACATCGTCATAGGCCAAATTTATAGTCGTGCGTTTTTTCTGCAACAATGTAGGCAAGCCTTTCTTGCTTACTGTTTTATTACTTCTGACGTTTGTGACCACTCCGGCGGTTAGGGGTATGTGAGATATTTTAATAGGAAAAAAATTGTCAATGTCATCTCTCTATTTCTCACCTAGTTGACGCACTAACACTGCTTACAAAATCAATAAAGCACATAGGGGTAATCTTGCATTAAGTTTTCTCCTAGTGTCACGCATGTGTGACACATGGTCTTAAACAATTAAGGACGAGGTATTGTAGCTAGTTACATTGAAAAGCAGTTTAAAAAGTTAAAATTTAGTGAATTTTAGCCTTGGCTGGGAAATTCTTTCCGATTCGCCATTTTTCTCCCCCGCAATGCGGATTGTAGTTGAATCCATAAACGAGCCCTTTGCGTAGACACAGTCGGCTCTCTTGGCCACCTTAGCTTGTCAAAAAGGTCCTTTTTGCGACACAGGAAGACTCGACCCTTAACTCTCTTGTTCTTTCTCCTTTTGCCTCAGGCCGATTGCGTTTTGGCGACTGCCCTGCCAGGTCAGTACATTAAGGAGACAGAAAAGGCCCGGAAGTATAAATCGTAAGTTGCTGCTAATAATACCGTAAAATTTTCCTCACTTTTATGCGGTCACTTCCGCCTTCACACCGTCACTCGCTTTCTCTCGGTGCATCGGGTGTATAAAACCATTTCCGGGTTAAATGCTCTGTGTTCCAGCCAAACAAAGACTTTTGGGATGAAAAGGGAATAAATTTCTGGCGAATTTTAAGGCACTTACCAATATGCTTTACTCGACTACAAAATATGCATCGAAATCACTTTGTAGTGACATCTTTGAGTTTCTAGGTTTCGCTAAAATGCTGGCCAGCCCTTTTTCTCGCGTTAGAACAGCCGAAGTCTTCACTGGCCGGCGTACGTTCACAGACAAAGGGATTGACTAATCGTTTCATTGTATTATACTGTACTATGCTTTAGGCCTCTTTCTTTGCTTCTTTGAGGGAACTAATTCCTTTGTTTGACTTTTTCAGAGGTAACCTTCATAAACGACACATACTTGGCTATTTTCTTCCACCCACCTTCGATCATAGCCCCTCGGGTGAACTGATCACAATAATGTGTTGAGGGAGATGCATTTGTCACCCATTACTACTGACTTATAGTTCCTTCATCACAGATGGCCCTGTTTACGGTCAAGAGACTCGGTTTGACATGAAGACAATTTTTCCTCTCCACGTCAAACACGTAGCACATTACTCCCAAACGGGAAAAATTAACAAACTTACTTCTTTTACGCCTCTTTTACATTCTCCCCAATTCCTTTTGCATCTCCCTTTCAGGGATTATGAAAAGAAAATTAAAAGTTTGGATGCCCAACACTCCATTTTGGTTGGGCAGATGGAGAAGTTAGAAAGTGAATTACAGGCAGTCACCACAAACAACGAGAATTGCAAAATGTAAGAGGAAAGAAGCTTTACACCTTTCCTTCCCATCCTGTCCCTCAGTCCCCACTTTTTATTCTGGATCCTTTAAATCCTCGTAAAAATGCGCCTAACCAAGTCAAAACATGTGTGTGTGTGTGCGTGCATGATTGTTCCTCAAATTCTTTCTTGTCACTGTCTTCTACACGCGCACACACGCCACACATGCCACACACCTACGTACACATCTGTGTACGCAAATAGGCATGTTCTCCCAGTGTCAAGGCCTGTCATTCTAGAAGCAAAGCTACAATTCACTCAAGAGGCTATTTAAAGGTGCTACCTTTTGACCTACTTTATTAACAAGGCAGAGTGAGCTTAAAATGAACTAGCTGCCACCATACTACTAATCTTGGTTTATAAGTAGCTGTGGCCTTGACGGCTATTGACTTAATATTAGAGGTAAAAGTCAAACTCTTTATTCAATTCACTTTTAAGCATTTTCTGAAAACAAAGAGTTTCTCTGGCTATCATTGCATCTTCTTTTTATGCAGTGAAATTGCAAGAAACAAAGAAAAAGTGGAATTAAACAAGGAGCAAACGGAGGATTTAATTCGCAGTTTTGCCAATTGGCAGGACTTGGAAATGGTCTCGCGCACTGAAATGTATGTCACAAATATGCGGCTTTTCTTCCCTCCCCTTACACAACGACGTGTGTGTACGCGTGTTTGTGTGTCTAACTGCAGATAAATAACGTGTTTACGCCCTCCATCCAACTGGCAGCCTTAACCACCACAAGTTTCTGCTGCAAAGTGCTGCATGCAGAGAGAGGAAATTTGTCTAGTCAAGGTGCCATTTGGAGTGTGAGGTCACCCAATAGACTCACGCGAGGGATTAAGTCACTTGCTCGGTGATGATTACTGAGTTAAAAGCAAAAGAATCAAATTTATTTTAGGGCCAAATTGACCCAACGTTTTGAGACCTTTGTCTCGGAGAAAAAGGAGTACCAGCAGGAGCAAAGTAAATTGAAGTGGGAGAAGGATAGTAATGTGAAGCAAATGAAAAAGGCGCAGGCTCAGCTTGATGTTTACATTGATTCTGTGAAGGCAAGTAGTGTAAACCAAATCCTCTTTTCTCCCACCCTTTCGTCCGGAGGCGAAGGTAGGGTACTCAAACATTAAGATACGTTCTGAAGGGAAGAATTTTTTCTCTGGTATTATAAGGTGACAGTAGCCTTCATTCAGTTGAAAACTCGAGTTAATTTAGCTGCTTTTTCGAGAGGAAAAAACCCAGGTCATAGAGGTTGGCCTTAGGCTATTCTGTTATTCGCAAATCCGGTTAATTAGGATGCAAAATGGCCTTGAATGATGCGGCATGCATGCCAAATGTCTGTGGTAATGCGCTGAAGTTGTGGCGTCACATATATGTGACACTCTTACTTAAGACTGTTAGTAGCCACTATTGAGGTGTAGACTAGAACCATTAAAAATTGAGCATTCATTTTAAATTAATATTCATTATTTGTTGGCCAAACTTGTTAGCCTTTTTGCTCATTTCTTCTTCACAGAATGCTTCAGCAGCCTTTGAAAAAGCCCGGGCTCGGTTAGCAATTACACCAAAGTACGACAATACACTTCTCAAACGAAAGGAGAAATTAAATACTTACCTTCAGAATCTGCATTCGGATATTGCTGAAGAGGTGAGATAAATGGACTTCACTTTTTTATTTCCTCCTTTTTAATTAATTTCCGACCAATAGAAAGTCGCTTAAAAAAATCTACAAATTTTAAGATGTTTGCGCATTTTGTTGAGCAGTAAGCCATTTCTCATATCACCCTCCATCCAGCGACTTACCTTTATCTTGAGGCACCCTTGAGAGACAAACGCCTCTTGAGATCGTGAAGGATAGAAGAATGAAAGATACAAGTCAGGAGAAATGCTCCGCTGTTCAACAGTCCTTCAGTCCTACATTGCAGCAGGAGGTTTTGTATTTGAAAAGTTAAAGCTACGTACACCATAAGGAGCGACAAAATATCCGCCAGTGAATAATGCCTCTTGTCTGATTCTTTGACGTAAAAATGCCCACATCACATTAAGCGAATTCCTGGAAGAAATGACTCCTGAGACGCCTTAGGGAGACAGTGGTAGTGATGATTGGCGTGGCTGGAATTTCAGGCCCCTAGACTGACTGCATGGGGAAAGGCAGAGAAAGGAAGAGCGAGACGGCATTTAGTTTTCACCTCCTCCCCTCTGAGTGGATTCCGGTCGTAATTACTCGACAGTAGGTTGCGTGTAGTGGGCAACTATGACCGCTCTCCGCACACACAAGAGATGGAGCGATAAAGAGAGAGAAGGAAGGGGTGAGATACAACTAGTTGGTACAGTAATGTGTGCCGACAGCTGCAGGAACTTTGTAGGGTCAACTGACGTGTCACACGGCTCTCAAATTGCTACTAAGTGCCACTGTACTTGCTCCTGACATTCACCATATGCAAGTGATGGGAAAGCCAGGTGATGGTATTCAAAAAGTTCGTGACATTTCCCTGTCAGTTAACGTCATGGGTGGTCACGTTCCTTCCCTCACTCTTCCCTCTTTTTGCCCAGCTCCACATACGAATCTGATTTCCGTCTATCATCAAGCCGACCCGATCGTTTGGAAGACCTCCTTGAAAAGAAGACATTGACGCATTTTCAGTCATGCCACTACATGCACAATTTTATTATCATGTCACTTTGGCATGTGTACATGAATAGTGACTTGAAATAGGTGAGATGTGACATTGGTTTGATTTAAAGCCTTCATCACGACTTCACTCTACGAGTTGACGCTTCAACATCCACGGTTGATATTAGTGAGAACTCTTCTGGAGGAGCTCCTGTCGAGGCGTCAAATAGTCACATTAGGGATCACACTTAAAAGCTCACAAACGGATCCTGAGCCAAACGAAACCGAGGGAAAGTGAAAGCCTGCGCAGTGAATTGCGTCATTAAAACAACTACCAACCTGTCCCTCCTGTCACATCCACCAAAAATGAAGGGAAAGTACAAGAAGTCCCTCGATTGTCGGTTTTGATTATTTCCTTAATTCATTTTTCACACTCATGGGACGATTGTTTTGCAATTTCCTGCTTCCCTTTTTGTTCTAGGAGAAACGAATTGCAGCAGAGTATGTGCACATAAATCAGGCTGTAGTACTGTCTGAACGTCGATTGTCTCTGTTGGAGAGAAGTAGAGCGGAAAATTTGGAGCTGCTTCATTTGGCCACCTCTCTGTCAGAGGAGATGGCACGTGCAGTGTGCGAATTCAACGGGGCCTTTCGTAAACATTCTCGCCTCGCCGAGGACTGTCAAATCAAGCTGCGTCTTATCGAACGCCAGCTGGATGAGTTGCAAACACTTGAGGTGGGTTTGTATTGTCTGGCCTAGGGCGCTCCTTTGAGGGTCATCAGAGTGATAAGGCTCTGGCAGTGTGCGATTTGGATAGACGAGGACTTGACCGCCTTACTAGTCCTGGTCCCTTGATAGGATTCTATATTATTAGGCTGATAGAGTAGGCATGGACTACCGAAGATGAATTGTGAAGGAAGTCGTGAATGCCGAATGAATTGTTCACTCAATGGTGGAAGAAGAGACCGAGACCCCCGTGACCTGAAATTTGGTTTCCTTTTCACAATTATCACCTGCCCGAGGAGCTTGGAGGTCGTAATAGGAAACACTCGGATGATGGATTGGTTATTAATGAGCGGAAGGGTAGGGACAAATGGGCATGCATGGAGAGCTGAACCGCTGAGACCAAGAGAGGTCCACTGAACAGGTCGCCCTCGCCTACTCTCTTAAATTCTACTGTGGTCACGCTTCTGATTTGACCGTAGCGGGACAGAAATGGTCTGGTGAGTTTGTATCAAAAGAGGGGATGCTACCTCCTCCTAACTGGAGGCGTAATGGGTAAAAGTACCGAGACGACGGAGACCCTACCCTCAAAATTTGCGGCAGATGTTTTTTTTTGATCACCGTCTTGGTGACTCTCTAGGTTTGGTAACCATCTAACGATATCCGATTTGTTTTCCCCTTGAAGAGGGAATGCGTTCACAACTGCCACCAACGCAGTATCCCAAGCCAGGCAACAAATCGCAATTAACCATGCCACAGCGGGTGCGAATGATTTATTGTCGAAACGCGCAGAAAGAGGGTCGTAGAGATGGGCATTAGTCTCGGCGACAGAAAAGCTTGCGTGGCCTAAAGTACACTACAATAATAATTAGATCCCCGTCTTGGGGGAAGAAAACGAACCAGACTTCAACCTACCAGTCGGTAAATAGAAAGCTTGTTGCTGGCGTTGTTTGGCTTCACCCTGGAAGATGCCACGGTTGTGGAAGAAAGTGATTCTACTGCCTAGAGAAGGCGGTCACCCTATCAAATTCAGTTTCCGATATTTTGTACGGAATTCTAAACAAATATCCAAGTTAATCCAGAAGACGTATCACCGCTTCGTGAAAGAACCGTGTCGATTCAAAATGAAATCTATGGATCATGCACTTTGTTATTCTCGTCATTATACCCTCTCACAACATGCAAAGCGCTGGACAAGTAAAGCCAGGTCGCTTTTCAAGTCTTAAAGTGCACTTTTCGGTGGGAAAAAGATCCACACTTTTGCGCTTAGAAACTCATTACACCTATTTAAATGGGAAGTTAATTTTCCGAACCTTACTAATTCAAACAATATTAACATTCGTGCTTTAATTGGAACACTAGTAAGAGACGGTCTCCGGCATTGTTGGATAAAATTCAAGGCAAAACAGAGCTCCTGAGTTTATGTGTTTTAAATGACTTCACGCAAACAGAAAGGTTTTGACAAAGAGGTAAATTATTTTACAAACAAATCAAGCGCATGCCTTCACTTTAAATAGCTCGTGGTTAGTCCTAATCTGTGTTTCAAGAGAATCAAGACCAGCACTAATTTCAAACAATATTAACATTCGTGCTTTAATTGGAACACTAGTAAGAGACGGTCTCCGGCATTGTTGGATAAAATTCAAGGCAAAACAGAGCTCCTGAGTTTATGTGTTTTAAATGACTTCACGCAAACAGAAAGGTTTTGACAAAGAGGTAAATTATTTTACAAACAAATCAAGCGCATGCCTTCACTTTAAATAGCTCGTGGTTAGTCCTAATCTGTGTTTCAAGAGAATCAAGACCAGCACTAATTTCTTCTTCCTAAGAAGACGGGTGGGTATATTCATGCTGAGTTATGTTTTAATGCCCCATACTTTGCGAATAAGTTTTTAAGACCCCTTCACGAAATCAATATTGGGGAGAAGGAGTCACATGCAACCCATTCCCCCACTTCAAATGCCAACCCGCAGTATCCCTTTCGTCATGCCTTCCCATATAAATTTTATGACTTCCCCATATTCTTGAATTACATTAACCAATTTATTAGCAAAATTTTCGGCTTTTATTACCCCAACACCGTATTCCTCCGCGTGTATGTGTGGAGTCGACCGTGGGGAGAAGTAGCAAATGGGAATAACGGCGAATGGCCTTGGTCATGGCTATCTTTGTTTGAAAAAAGGACAAATTCTTCGGCAGTCCCTGGTCCCTCTTATTTCCCCTTCTCCATGCATCTAGCGGCTGACAACTGACAGGTGTATAAAAAAGATATTAGCGGTGGAACGCCAATGCTTTACGCCTTTTTCTTCCACCTGTCATGGATCTTCTCCTGGTGCTGAGTCTCAACAGCCATGAACAGGAAGTGATGAATTTTGCCTCATAAGCCAAATACCACCCACATTGTCGGTAACATTAGAAGCTCTCTATAAATAATTAATTGTAGCGCCTTCTTCAAAGCGCACCGCACTGGCATCCGATTCACTTAAATTGAGGTACTAAAGCTAAAACGCATTTTTCACGGCAAGAGATCTCCTCCAACTTGCAATCACCCTTCAGATCTGCTTTCCACATGAGGGTAACTATTAAGCATGGCTAGGACCTCGACGGGTGGCCTGCAATTCGGTCATTCATAATGGGAGATCGCTTTTCTATAGCCGTCTCTGAAACAGCTCTCTGACCATTCCTGGAGGCGTAATACCCCTTCCCCCACCACCTTTGTCCTGTTAGAATATGAACAGGGATGAACAATGATAGGAAGACCAGTAGAGACGACTGGACTACACACAAAAGACGGTAGCTTGGCAAATCCCCACAGCAAGCACTGATGACAAACTTCCTTTTGAACCTCGTCTCGAGTTCTCACCGTTATGAATTTATCGTCTACGAGTCGCCGAACTGATCTTGGCCCTCTAACTTTTCTCACCACCTTTGTAGACACGACTGAACGACGTCTCCACTCTCTACATGGACGCGAAAAAGGAGCGAAATAACTGTGTCACCCTCCTCCAAGCGGCTGTTCAAGTTGCTTCAGCAACTCGCGAACGTTTGCGCCAGAGGGGAAATGAGGCGGAGATACTTCTGACTGCAGCACAGCGCAGTGAGGCCCAACTGTCAACGGTGCGATCTACAACCGTCCGTCTGGTGGCCCAGAGGGATCACAAACGGCATGATCTCTGCAAAGTGGCTGCTGCAGTGGCTGTGCAGAATGCCAAACGTGAACAAATGCGGTTGAAGTTGAGTCGATTGACCCTGATGCACAACCAGGCAGAGGCGAGCAGCATTGCGCTTAAGAAGGCTTGTGAAAGGAATGCCAAGCTAAGAAATGAACGAGCGATACTACTCATTGAAAGGAATCAGGAGGTCTACCTCTTGCAGGTTAGCTGCCCTGATTTAGGAGCTTTCTGGTTTAAAACCTTTCTATTCACCAGAACTTGGTCATTTGCAAAGCCCCGAAAAGTTCTCTATCCTTCTCTCGGATACAATACTGAACCATGTGAATAGTCGACTCAGCCTATCCCCGCCTTTTTCATTCATACTTTTATAGTTTCCCAGCGAGAAACCTTGAAATTTTTTTCCTTTAGGAGCGTGAGAAGTATCAAACAATCGCCATGGCATCAGCCAAAATGGATCTAAGTGGATTGGAAGCCGAGTATCAGACGTCGCAACTCTACCTAAAGCAGATTCGACACATGATCCATCTGTTGCGAGAACAGGTTCCCAGGAAGATCCACTTGGAGGGCAGTGTCCACGGCCTTATTCAGGAGGTGAGACTGGCCCTTCCACAGTCTAACTTGTTCTCCAAGATCGCCTCTCGCTCAAGCATGCCTAAACCGAGACTAAACAACTACTGATGTGTGACCCAGCTTCAAACATGCTGCTATACTGCATTAGTCATCAGAGGAGTCTGTCGGACAGAAGTATCATTGGAAGGCTCCACCATTTCATGAGATGGCCTCATTTTCCTTCTCTGTAGTTAGACTTCACAGACTCAGCTATTCACAGCTTGCAGACGATCGCAGAAGCCCCTTCTGTTTCACCTTTTAGCTAATTGGGATTCGCGCCTACAAGGCGCAGTTGGTAGCATGGTTCGAAGATCCCGATCGTCCAAGACGTCTGCGACTACTGGGTGGGGTAGATCCCAGCCAATCGGAGTTGTGGGTCATTCTCGGGCGGCTGGAGAAGCGTCTAGCCGCGAAGGAGGAGGACCTGGCCGAGAAGAATCTAACCTATGAAGCGATTGGTCGACTTGTTGACGCTCTTCGTGTCAAGACGGATGCTAACAGGTGAGGAGGCGTGATTAGAAGATGGATAACTGGGTGGGGGACGTATCTGAGCCTGCTGTTTCAGGTAGGAACTGCATGGCATCACATATGTGAGTCAAGTTTATATTTACTCCATGGTGGATATTGGACCCACTTTAATCGACGCGAACAAGTGGCATTTACCACGTCTACAGTTGAGCTTTTTGACATTTTGAAGGGCAGCCTAGCCTCCTGGCATTTAAACATATTCTTCCCTTGCACGAAAAATAGGAATTTAAAGTGATTAATTAAGGAACAGTAGACGCCCTCATGAATTCCTGATTCCTGGTCTAGTGAGATTTGACTTACCCCCAAGTGGATTCATTGCGTGGCTCGTTCTTCACACAGCAATTCGACTCCAAGCTCTGCAAGCAACTAGGCATTGGCACAAATCCCGCTTCCTAATCGATAAGATCCTAAGGGGTTAGCTGGGATCGAGATGGGAAGGCGGTTTAGCTCTACACAGACGCAGGACCGTAGACTGGTCCAACGACCATTTGCTTGAGACCAGTGACTAGTGCCAGCTACTGATCCGGACTCAGTAACACCAATTTTGCGACTCTAGAGATGACACATTCCATATGGCAATGAGAGTGAATGGTATCCAACTGAAACTCATCAAATTGCGCAAAAAATTGGAGACCAAGTACGCTGAGCTAATCGTCAGCAACTTCGAACACAAGAAATTGCAGAGCGAAGTCAGGGTGAGGCGAACAAAACTAGATGTTAGCATTTTTTGGGTTTAGAATAGGGAACGACACCTGGATGTCTGCATGATCCGTACATTAAGCGAGATGCCACCAAGCAAAGAAATCGCGCGGGAATACATGCTAACCAAACGTCGACAGCGAATCCGAAGGGAATACAAAATTGAGAAGGAACGAGGACTGAAGAAGGTAGGTTCCTCGCACAATCGAGCCCCCAACCGAGAAGCGAAAAGCACTGGAGTAAAACGAGACTTGTTTTCACCCCAGATATTGCCTCTGAGAGAACCCATCCCAAAACTGCCCTTTATTGGAGGACCATCAAACAAGAGCAAACTCGGGAGAAGTCCAGCGGTGCAGAGTAAATCATCGGCAAGATAAATGGTTGACAATAAATTTTATTAAAATGAGTTCCACTTCACAAGCTTAGTGAAAATCGCAAACTCGAACTCCCTTGTAAGTGGCCAAATCAAGTAAGCCTAAAATTAAAAACAAGACGTTGGTGAATGTGCTTCAGAAAGTATCATTCAACATTACTTTATGACTGGGGCGATAACAGATCATCATAGGAGTAACTTACGAATTAGAGATGGAACGTTGGCTCATGAAAGGCTCCGCCTGAAAATCGAGACGATGGAAAAGCCGTTTTGGAAGTAATGATTCGACATGACCGGAGGCAATGGAGGGAGTGCGGAAAACTCACGACAGACGGGGGGGGTCCGATCTCAAACTAGCCTCTCCAACTCACTAATAATTGAAAACGCAACAGTGAAGCACGGTTCAGACGGAATCATTCAACACAACTTTATGCCTGGGGCGATTACTAGTCATCACACAAGTACTTCGACTTACGGACCAGGATAGTTGCAACGAATCGGGACCGAAGTACCGTGACTTGTCAGGCTTTAAACAGATGTCAATAAATGTCCACTCAACAGAACAATAGGAGTGGGAAAATAATCAACTAATGCGGTGCTCGAGTGTAGCATGGCGCAACGAGTTACGGAGGGGAAGGGAGGTCCGATACGACGACAGCGACAGAAGCATAAAGGGCACCACGCGCACCTACCACGCCGTAACAACTAGGCCCTGAAACCAAAAAAGGGTTGAGAAATTTAAACAAAGAGCATCACGTGGTGTGCAGCTAGAGACTCAGCCTATCAAAATGACAAATATACAAATGAAATAGCGAAAAAATATTTATTTAAGTAACAGACCTCCACTTGGGACACAGCCGTTCAAGCATTTGCCCCACTAAAAATTCTGAATCACTGTTGTAGCGTCTCGAGACTCCCTTGAGGGCAAAAGAAGGCAAATAGAGTAGAATACGTATATTCAACCGAAGGAAAATGCGCTGCTGACATGGTCCAGAGGCCAACCTGCGCGGCTAGGGCAGTATGGCCATCTCTGTGACCCAAACCGAAACCGGCAGTGCCAGCAAACAAAGTATTACAACTGTAGCTTACTAAAATAAAACCCCACAATTAAAATCGGCCGATTGGTTTGATTAATCAGCCATCCTAAAAATTGAGAGATGGATGAATTCTTAAAACCTGACTTGAATTCGATTCATTAAATAGTGCCAAATATACTGTATATGTATGAAATCGTGATAATAATTTAAAGAGCAAAATCATTTAGTGGACTTTCAATTTACTAACAGACTTTTGTCAAGAAGCAAGTATGTACGCTTCAAAAGATTACTTTTTACAAATTTGAATGGATTCAACAATTGTTTAGCACTTGAAAATTTCATTAGAGGATAAGGGCTTAATTTGCTGAATGCACAATTACTTAGTTATTTGCTTAGTTATCAGGTATGCACTCCTGTAATGCGCCTGTTGTTGTTTGGTTACATTCACTTGGCTGACAATTTTGCCTTCGCCAAAAAAACTGGAGCCTGGGCCATGCTGTTATCTGGGAGCCCTTCCGTTAGCCAAATACATATGTTCTGCCATATTATCATGTATTCTTTCGTCATCAGGGCATCCACGGTACGCTTTTAGCGTCCCAAGACTTCTGTAAAGACAAAAGAAGGCATAATACCAGGGCAGAATACATATATAGTAAACAAATGAATCGGAACTGCTGGCATGGCCCGAGAGCCAGCCCACCCGGTTAGGGCAATATGCCTACTGATGCGACCGTAACCGAAGTATTGCAGCGCTACACCATTGCACCTGCGCAGATTGACCTAGCTTCTAGGTCATGCTAGTAGAACCGGCTGTGCATGTTTCGTTTCAGAATTGAGTTCCCTTTCGCCTAGAGTAAGCCTTAGTGCATCACAGGAAATAACTTAAGATTTTTAGCAGTTCCATTAAGGTGCCGTGTATCCAAACTCTAGACTTATATGTATGTGACATAGTGTAGCATCCCGAGGCTCCCTCGAAGGCAAAAGAAGGCAAAATGCTAGAGTAGAATATATATATTCACCGGACAGAGGGAAATAAGCTGCTGGCATGGCCTGGAGGCCAGCTCACGCAGCTAGGGCAATACGGCCACCACTGCCTTTGACCGAAGTCGGTAGTTCCAACCAACGCAGTACTACACGTAGCTTTTGCCTTTGGGTACAGCACAGTATGTTAATTATTTTTCTCTTTAAATATGCTTCAGCCTGTGGTAAACGGGTTCGCGTTAATATTTAATAGGCTCCAAATGGACTTCGAATCAATATATCAACTTGCTCATGCATAAATATCAATCTCTAAGTGTGTTGAGCTTTTATTAATAAGCCTGAACTTTGTAAATAACTACCTTTTGGGATTGTTTATATTGTTCTCTGTGCTATTGCACATTTTGAATACATGTGTTCATGAATTCGGTTTGTTTCGAGTTTATATTTAATTTGCCCCGTTGGTTGCATAATGATCCTCTATTGCTGTTAACCGTTGCTAGCAATTTATCAGAACTGCTCTACATTGTCATTGCTACATAACGACCGTCGGGCCTTAACTGAGTTATCTCAGATTTTTATTATGCGATCCTTAAAAACCTACATGGTTAGACCACTGAAAACCTGCACATCTAATTTGCTTCGTGATATTATGCAGTTTTTAGGATATGTTGAAGCATTTAGCCTTCCTTAATTCGATTAAAGTATGCACAATTTTTGGGGGTTTCTGCGAGGCTTTCGAAATGACACTTCATTGTCATTATTGCATGCCTTAAAAATGGTGGACATTTCATGTGATGAATTCGTCAATGCATATAGGGTGGGATCTAGACACTTTGAGACATAGATTGATTGGCATATTTTTAACCCCTGATTTTGCGTATTTATTTTTGATTTTTTTGTTCCGTCGGATGAAATGGGTCCAGGTTGTCAAATAAGCATTTTATTGTAGCGACTTGTGCGACTTAGCTTTGCGTAGCTCTTATTTTTTTACGCTGATGACTTGTGTAGTTGGGCGATTCAGAGTATTTTTCAGGGCTATTAGAGAGATGAATTCACCATCTGGAACCAAGATGGCGGTCATATCCTTTTTTGCGTGGGTCTTCTTCGAAACATGTGTTTTTTAATGCGAGTACTCGCAAGCATTAAAACTGTCAAGAACCCTTGCCTTTTGATTGCCTTAAGACATTCTCTTGAAGTAAGTGTCCTAGTTATCAACAAAATCTCTCCGTGCCGCGGAGTTCATGTGAAATTTCTCCACTTGACACGTCATCAGTTGTATTGAGCTCCAAAACAACCCCCAAAAGTCGTTTCGTTGCTTTCCCTTTCTGTTTCCGCTCCACTCGGCTGCATGGTGCTGAATTAGGAAGCGGATTTCTGTCATTATATCAAAAGAGAGAACTATTCGCCATTCATCGCTGGTGATTTGCTTCAACTTAAGCGCTTGTGCATGTCTTTAAAAATTGCATTTTAGGAAGGCGATTCTCGTGATCAACGAAATGTCGACCCTCTAACAACGCCAACTTGGTGTTCAGATCCACCTCTTCCATCCAACATTTCGCCTTTCTCTATAAAGTTGATGCAACCGTGTAGAGATGCTGTTACGGTGAGTTCCTCAGTTGCCACTGTCTAATGTGCCTTTGGCACCATCAGCTTCTCTTTCCCTATATAGCAATAAAATTCACAACCCAAAAACCGAGCTGAATTTTGCTGTTTTATGGCCTTAAGATCTGCCTTCGGCATTGACAAACCCTTTATGTTCCTTTGGGTCAGTGGGATCGCGAGAATAAGTTATTATTAGTGATTTCTCAAACTCTCTGACATCCTCGACGTTGTTTCCAGAGTCATCTCTACCAAACACCTCGTCAGTTGTTACATTAATGCCAAAACTGTTCCAAAAAAGTCGTTCCATTGCGCTCTTTTTAAGGAGTGGTAAAATTAGGATGAAATTCACTTATCATTAGGAAGCTAGAGAGCTCGATTTGTTGCTTTGCACACGTTGCTTGGGCCTTGTTTATGTTCTCGAAACAGTCTTTAGAGAGTATTCTCGCGGTCGACTCATTGCTACCAGATTCTGCCTCTCTTGGGTTATTTCTAGAATTCCTTTGCAAAATATCCAATCCTTATTGAAACCTTCCCAAGTGGCATCGTGTTTCTTGATTGCACTTTCGAAATCTCTATTAATGAAACCGCATTCTATACTTAAAACAAATTTTTGGCTTTTCGACGGCCCTGACGTTGTGTCTGGGAACTCTCCAACCAAACGTCCCATTGATTATCATGACGTCTTAGGAATCATTTGAAAAGACTCTTATTGCTTCTCACATACACCATCTTTGAGTCAAACCTGAGTGCCGCCATAAAATGTCGTGCTTAAGTACCTCATAGAAAAGTAGATCTCTAGGCAGTACCACGCTCCTCGATCACCTCTGAAGAAGGTGAGCCCTAGTGGCCAAAAACATCGACTCTAGCATCATCATGACGTGTTGACACACTTCTCTCATCAAACATCTTAATGACTTACTTGCCATGGAAGCAACAAAACTACGTGGAAAGATTATTTTTTGTCTTCTTGTCTGCTATCATGGAATACATCTCAGTTCTAATCCAGTGGAAGTTGGCCTCGAGGCTGCAGAAGCCTCTCGTAAAATGTGTTGTCTGGCTTCTGGAGAAGGCGTGGTAACAGAACATACTTATTTCAGAAGTGGTGTAAATGTTGATAAGCGACTGATTTTGATATGAAATTGTATCTAGTGTTGGGCATATACGTCGGGCGGGTGGGAGTTGTGAAGACTAAGCAAATGACTGACCCTTTAGGGGTCGAAAGATTGCCAACAAACTGGTTTATCCTCTTATGGGTCTTTAAAGAGCTCTTTGCTCGACATGCGGCAAGAATGTGCCATTGGTTATCTCCAGACCGTTTGCCCCTAATTCACTTCACATCTAGGGCACGCACTCATTCCTTTCCAGCAGACTAGTGTTAATTTCACCTTATGCGCGTACGAGAGAAATGGAATCATTTGCTTTCTGAAGGCAAAACGATAATTTCAGATGAAGTCCGCCTCCTCGATTCAACTGAAAGGTGTTTAAAACCCCCTCTGGAGACGGATCCAGACCACCTGTTGTCGCCAAATTCTACTAGATGCACAATGTTGGCAACTGAGAGATAAGAAACAGTGATGTGTTTGGAGCAAGTTTGTCTCAAAAATACCTTCCCCTCTCAAACATGTGTGCATAGTTGTCTCTAGGTTCATTTATGGGAGCTGATGCTACTCCTTCTCAACCTTCTATTGAAGGTTGAGAATTCAGCAAGAACAGATAAAAGAAGCAATAAGACGGGCTTTTAGCCTGATTTTGGCAGTTCGACGGCCCTCATTGAATAATCCATTAGGTCTCGTTGAATTGCCAAAATCAGGTAAAAGCCTGTCTTATTGCTTCTCTTATCTGCTCTTGCTGAATTCTCAACCTTCAATAGAAGGAAACGAATTCGGCTACTTTCGCTTTCACTATGGATAGCTCAGGCTCAAAAATGTTATTCACTAGTCAGACCTTTTGTTGGCGAAACGAAATAATCATTCTATTGGCAAAAATTTTGTATTTAAAGGAGACGTTGTCGAGAACTCAAGAACCTCTTGATCCTCTTTCAACGCCAACGTGGAGTCTGGACCCACCTTCTTCATCGAGCACGCCGACGACCGTTACAACTCCATCCAAATTGCGTAAAAAGGTGACCGTGATGATCTCCCCTCCTACAGATGCAGAGTCGACTTTCAAGGTCACTGCTGCTGTCGCTGCTAAAAACGCATCAGAATCCTCAGAGGGCGGTCTGTCGGCTTCATCCGATATCCACTTTGACAAGTCGGCAAGGCAATCTCGGTTGCCGTTACACTCAGCAGACTCAGAGGACGCTACTTGGGAGCCCGATGCAAGGGTCAGTGGGCGAAAGACTGTCTTTTCTTTCCTTTAACTTCAAAGTAGAAGGGTCTTCTCCCATTTTTGTGTGTAGTCTCTGAAGCGACGAGACAGTATTGGCAAATAGGTAGGACTAAGGGCAAGAGGGGAGGTCTTCTTAGACAAAATGGCAGCTGCTAGGTAAATTGCCTCGTCCATTTATCTGTGTAACTGCACTACGAGCTAGGAGTGTGGAAGAACGGAAAAGCTAGATGGAATATTCACAGTAGATGAAAGATCACGCTACCAAGGCGGCAACCGAACCTCTGGAGGGTGGAGGCATCGTGTCGTTGTATCTACATCAAAACAAACATCTATGCACAACATGGTTCCTTCCATCTCCTCTGGATATCGCTCTTGATCCTCCTCGTGGTCACCTCTACCTAGGCTGTAGTCACTCTAGATTCGCACAATGGGGAGGGAGCGTAAATTGTTGGAATTGGTCGGGGTTCCTGGGCCTCTAGGCTATTTCACGGTGAGTCGTATCGACCAGGGAGGTCTTGGGGTTACTGGTCGAACGCCTGCACATTTTAGACCTTCGCAGCTTCGTCCATCCGTGGCAGGCATCTTACTTCTCTTTACCTTTGATAACCAAATAAATGAACCAGAATTTTGCCTGCTTGGATAGCTCGGGTCTATCGCTGCCGTAGATACAGCACTCCGAGGCATATCAGCCTACTGAAGAGACATAAAACCACTTTATTGCATAATCTTCTTGTGTTTTTGTCATCAAGATCCTTCCAAAGGGCTTCCGACGTCTGTCCTGCCGCACTTGCAAAAAGAAGTTTGTTCGAAGGAACGCTTTTCACTTGCATCAGTACCGAGAGCACGGATTGCTGCCCATTACCTGCGAAGAGGAAGGTACGTTCCCCTGTCTTACAATCCTTTTCCCTCACAAATGACCAATTTCGTTGATGCTACGGTCTTCTACTGGTCTTCCACAGGTTGCACACAGCGTTTCGCAAATCTATCCGACCTCTTTAAACATCGCATCATCCACGATCCGGACTGTCGATGTCCCTGTCCCAAGTGTGACCGCTTTTTCACCTCTACTCACGCCCTCAAGGTTAATTCTCATTCTTTTTTTGTCTTCTTTCTATTTCACCCTGCCTTACGATGAATTTTCATAATTCTGATGACCTGGCTTGAGTGTCCAACGACCGTGGTATAGATATCGTTTACCTCGTCCGCTTCATCCATGGTTTGCGTGGACAATGTTGGCTTCAAAATCTTCCATTGCAAAACGTCTTCGTAACTTGTCAGTTTGGTGTTAAACCAGCCACTGAATTCAGGGGGGATGGGCCGGGTTTTCTTTGTCATTCTGAGTCACCTCATAGGGGTTTGGAGGTTATAGACATCGTGACCGCTATTTGAATCTGCGTTAAAGTGGAACAGGTATTTTCTGTGTATCCATCGGACAGAAAGCGTAACATACCTATCATCTTTTGTCATCCATTGTTGTCTTCACTTTATCTCTCCTTTATCCGTTGTTTAACTGCCTTTTTTCTCTCCCCTTCACCTGTTCCTCTCGATGGGTGTAGATCCACCTCAGGACACATAATCGAATGATCTACAAGTGCGAGGATTGCGGTCTCACCTTCCATCGTATTACCGCATTCACGCGCCACAGGCGAAACCGTCATCCCAAACTCAAAAAGCAGGTGAACCTCGAACCGGGTAAACTGGGGTGGAATTTGGGCTTTGACAAAGAGTACCTTTTTTCATCCTCCTTCCCTAGTTTTTAATCTGTTCTCCTCATTAGAAGAGTTTATTTTCGTTTGGGCATCTCGAACAAGCATATCAGTGCCACAGTAGGCCGATTTGCGGGAGAAGGGGGGGAGTTAGGTAATGCCCATCCGGAAGAGCCTTTTTTTATCGTCGCGTCAAACATTTTGAAGCCCATAAACCCACCCTCTCCCCTCGAAGCATGATCCAACCAGGTAGGAGAGGTGGCTCTACGCCAGGATTGGAGATTAGGAGCTGGAAATGACTAGACACAGAAGCTAGCTGAGTAGGTTTTGCTTTACAAGAGGCACCGAACCACTGGATCCTAATGGGGCAATGTAGGTGGTGATTTCATGTTTGATTGGTTATTTCCTTCAGAAGGAGTGGTCTTGCGATGCTATGTAATAGATTTCGCTGCATTGAAATCAGTCAGTTCTTAACTTTCAATCCATTTAGAGGTCTTGTCAAAGAAGCAAATGGAGAGGATGGATGCCAAGTTGGCCAGCCTTCCTGTTATCATGGTAAGTGAGTCTGCCTCATTCCATCCAGTCTAATTGCCACAACTTTTCCCTAATCACTTGACTGACTGAAAATCCACAGCGGCTATCGTTGACGAGTGGGTCTTTCAGTGTCATCTTTCTCCTCACAGCCGAAGCCATCGCCAAATAGTCGACCAGCAAAACTTCCCATTCCACGTCTGTGCTCTTCATTGCGTGCGATCGGGAAAGCTCCTGCACCCCCTTGTGCGCCTCCTGCTTCGGTGTCGCCGACGTCGTTGATTAATTTAGTCCCTATTTACTGCTCACAGCCTCCTGCTGTCGGAGACAACGCTGTTGACCATCAAGTATTTTTCAATTTCTTTGTTTACTTTGGATATATAAGTAGCTATATGTGGTCACATTACCGCATATTTCAGATTTCTCCGCAGATCTACGCGATCCCCACCAACGGGTATTCACAACCTACCTACGAAAATTTCTATCCTACAGATTCCCCGTATTGCGCATCTCGTAAGCAAAACTCATTTTCGTCAATGCGGTGGTAGCGTCCACTCCACTGATAAGCTATTTCCTCTCTCTAGCTACTGACCAGGAGGTGGATATGAGCGTCAGTAATAATGTCTTCCCAGTTGACCTAAACACCGGTTTTCCAATGCCTCCGGCGGAAATTGTCGACCTCAACACCTATCCAGAAATCTCCGCGGAAGTTGCTGGCCTCCCGGACTTCAATTGGTCCAGCTCGAATTCCTATTCTGCAGAGCATAGTCAAAATTGGGTAAGTTGGTTGATTTTCTTCTCTTGCTTCCATTGGAATTTATTCTGAATTTCCTTTCCACTTCTGTCTAGCTTCAGCCTATCTCACTGTTCACGGACAATCAGCAAGAAGCTGAAATGATTCATATGGTAGGGGAGACGTTTCAAGGCGATCCCACTATGAATCTTTGAGCTTCTCCTCGTGTATTGGTTCCGCTTTGTGGTAGTCTTTCAAATTGTTTTGTATAATGCATTTTCCACACTTTTGTGATACAGTAGATAAATAGAACATGTGGGGTGTTCTTCGCCTTTTACCGTAATGCGGGAGTTGGTTGGATGGCAGAATGTGCTTGCGAGTAGTATCGTTATAGCAACTAAGCCTCCATCTCTCCTCCTCTTGTCTGATGGAGCTCGCAAAGCCGAGGAAACTTGTGATGCGGTAGAATTACTGACGCCTTGTCCAAGTACCATCTCGCTGGAGTCTCCCCCAGAGCTGGATGCGTGCCTAAGACGAATATCGGAGAAGAAAGAAAGCAAAATGTTTGTTTAGTTTTTTTTCCACATCGTGGCAGAAATGGTAAGAAGTTATGCTTAAGCGCTCAAGTTGTTAGTGTCATCTCTTTTGTGATGACAACCAAAGTGTCAATTCGACATTCACTTAACTTAAGCCTGTCATTAATCTGACCAGCGCGGGTAAGTGTCTGACACCCTCATTAGCCATTCTTGTCATCTCTTCAACTGCAAAATTCTCTTGTTTTCATTCCTAGTGTATCGAAGCTCTCCGTCCATTGGTTTATTCTGTAGTGAATTAAACGATTTGGTTGTAGTTATTTCTTAGGGCCACTTCTGAGACCGTAAATGAGATCCAAAATGGTTAAGAGGCCATAAAAGTGGACAGAAAGCCACAATTAAAGGACAGCTTACCAGACACACTTTTGGCTTCGCCCTCCTCCCACCAACCCATTATGCCTCTTCTACGTCGGCCGTAAACCACGAGACAGAAACGACGATTAATTGACCTATTTGATCAGTAAGGGGGGAGGGGGAGGTTTGAATGTTGCCATCTTTGTGGGGTGGGTTACAACGGAGAGGCCGCATGGGGTCCTACGATGGACAAATTCGTGTGCAGATTGTCAGGTACTTCCTTTTCCCGACCAACCGACTGCACGCCAATGGACATGATCCTCGGGAGGACAACTGTTCCGGTTTGTTTGAATTGAAACAGTTACATGACACGGCCATTTATCTCCCACACCTTGTGCCTGCGTCAGTGCACGCAAGACCATAACAGAGGCAGGGATTTAAGGCATTTGATAAAGGCTGTTACCGGTGTAAAAAACTCACGTCTCCCATCCTGTCTATCCTCCGCGGCCTTTTTTTCCACTCCTCTACTTGGTATCAAACTATCCTAACTCCTCATGTTCCACAGCCCTAAGACGTCATGGCATCTCGTCCGTACCCTTCTCAGATGTGCCAACAACGACCCTTCTTAATAAGCAGTACACTTTATTACCTTCTCAGAGGTGAACGCGGCACTACCAAACACTATGGGTGGCTGAGCCCATGGAGAGCCATAACAGAGTGGCTTATGGAAGTCATTATTCACCTCGTAGTCCAGATTGGCAGTGTTTCAAAGTGCTCAAAGTGGTGTTGGTCAATGAAGTGGATATGGGAGAATACCCCCCTCCCTTCCCCCACTCTACAATTCCTACCTGTCTGTTGGTAATGCGGCAGGACAACCGACCTGGTTTCGGTCTCCACTATGTCGTCATTGCCGTCATGTCTATAGCCTCAGCGTTCCACCTCGAGGGGTGGTCTGAGACGCTACGCTCTTACCCCTGTCTGCTGGCTACGGTAACCTCAATGACAAAACGTCTATCTCATCACCTGGACCATAACCTCCGAATCCTCTAGACCTTTCAACAATTACAGTTTCTCAAAGAAAAGAGAGCAAAATGTAATAATTTAGATGCATATCCACCGAGCCCTAGACACCCGTTTTAGCAGCCTTGGACCTAACCAAATCTCAGTCAATCAGGAAGGAACTGGTCAAGATGTATGGTTCCCTAGTTTTTAGCGCAAACAACTAGGGGAATGGCAATTTCTCGACTCTTGAACATGAAAGCCTTTTTGTGGGATTGGAGCTCGCCCCGACAGTCAGGTTCCCATGAAAGGCGCGAACACTTAATCGCCCCTACCCCCCTCCTCCTCCTCCTTCCCCTTCTCCCAGGTATTGATTCATTACTTCGCATGATTAGAAGAAGAATGATGTAAAGCCTAAGCGCTCGCTCCCCTTTTTTTATGATCGTGATCTGGGTCATAAAACACCATTTTTAGGGCCTTAAATAAAACAATTCCCGGTGAACCAATCAGAGTTGTGGGGATTTTTGCTTTGCCCATTGCAATAGGTGAGTATGTTTGTGAAATTTCTTTTAGAGATTTTTAAAAAGCTCAAAGAAGTTTTTTTGCCGAAATGATCTAAAAATAGTTCATAGTTGACGGTCTTGCTGATACCCACAGAAAGATATCGTGTGGATGGGCTGTTGGCAGCACAGATCGGCATTTCTGAACTGTCGATGCTCTCATTCACTCTGGCTTTTAAATACAGTATTTAATCTCTGGGGCAGGCATTTCTTGATGACTCATCGGTTACCTAGTCAGTGGTCAGGTAGTTTTACCGACATCCCAAAACTTGTTAGTCAAAATGGCTTAATTTACTTGACAGTGATCTAGAGAGATCTCGCTTTCTCCTCGGTACACTATCCAACCAAGGAACTACGGGCTGATGCCTTGCAGCCAATCTGAAATCTAGATTATCATAAGCAATAGAAATAATAAAAGCTGAACGGTGTTAAATTATTGATTCTAGTTATCGCCTGAAGGCAATTGAAAAGTAGATGGATGGACAGGCTTGAACCGTTTTGCATGTTTAACATTGCCTGAATCATGGGACGCCAATCAAAGATAATTGATACGCCTGGAGCAAAACAGGTGTGCCGAGTAGTCAATGTGGTCTCTCTGACGGACATCAGTTATTTGCAAAGTGCAGGCTGAATTAGAAACGGGTTTGGGAATTATCCTTCCAACTACCATTTCCTAACCAGTGGAATGCGGACTTGCCCAAAGTAAACCGAAAGGAAAGCAAACTCCCAGTTTATTGCAACAAATAAGGTTTGCACGAACAAATCGGTGTTCCTAATGTCTGCAAGACATTACTTGGAACCAAAAAAAATAAATCTATTTGCTGTCTCGGTATAAAAGAGGCGCCACTCGACTGTCATCCTACCGTTCTACCGTCTTAGTAAAAACGAGGAGGAATTATTTATGGCTCAATATCTACGACGTTCAAGACCATCTAATGCAAATTTGCAAGCTTCCAGCCAATTGAAATGCTCGGAGCCGGAATGGATAGCCAATTAAAGTTGTGAAGGTAATCCCCTAAAGACTATTGGTTGAGGCCTATGAACAGAATAATCTTATTGGTTATGGCCATGCAATTTGCATAAGATATTAATTTATGCCCGATTTAAAAACACTGGAAATTTTATATTTACGAATTGTTTGAATGCACTTCTAAACATCTGAAAGTCAGTTTACGGTTGAGTGAACCTCGAACACAAATGCTTCTATAGCTAGTTAAAGGTGCGACCAACCCTATTGGTTAGTTGAGAGACAATGATATTCCAGGCTTAAGCGGCAGTAAAGAACAGATGAAGTTTGTGGTACGTTAAATCTAAAGGGGACATCTTGGAGCAAAAAAAGTAAGGAAAGGAAAAGACACTTTTCTGCTCTAGCACTGAACAGGTCGGCGATTTATGGCTACTGCATGGTTTTGCTTTTGACAACGGCTTGGCAGACCCATGCACAATGTTGAGCAGGCATCACCACCTTTGGGAACGAAAAATGATCGTTCCGTTCCCCACTCTGCTCCCCTCCTACGCCGCTTGATAACAATGCAATCCGTATCGGTAGTAAAGCATCAACACTTCAAAGTCGACTTATAAGTTGCAGATATTTTTTCTAGTCCTTTAAAACATAATGAGTGGAATACGGTGGTGAGGTCGGACATTTTCCGACATCTAGTAAAAGTCGATGACGACTCATTCATTTAAATAATGAATTTGAGGACATTTGTAAAGTTTTTGCTGGTTTTCCCCACACTTAACGCTTAGGTGAACCCCTCACCTAGTTTACAACAGTAGAAGGCATATTCAAGCTCTCCAAGGTCTCTTCCACCTCTTCACTCTCCCACAAATGTCGTCGATATGAATTCACATTGACATTCGTTTCTCGTTGCAGCTCCTCCTCTTCCTCATATCTCCATTCGCTTAGCAACCTCTCGGTTTCAGTCTTCTTTCGGTCTCCCAAAAATGCATGAATTTTCGCCTCATAGGCCTCGTCACCCTGCATCACACTGCCATGCATCAGGCCACCTACGGCTGTAACTATGGAATCAAATCCATCAAATATTATAGTTGATCCATGAGCTCGTTTTACCACCTTTTCTATCTCTCCCTCCATTGTATTCTGATCGCGCAATCGGGTGATCCGCTTTTGATACATTTTGTACTTCCAAAGAGGAGCAATGTTTAAATTAGCAAAGTAATGATTTACCCGACGAATCTTTACCATGGGGTCGTTGTAAATGTAAGTACTTTCGGGTAGTTGCAGATTTACTCGTTTATTGGTAAAGTAGCTGAAGCACTGTCGAATTATCATGTGATTTTCAGTCTGGACAGCAAGAGATTTGTGCTCGAACAGTCTGGTTACAACGCAGTTGATAAGGTCAAAGTACACTCGGAAAATGTCATTGCCTAATCGAATCAGAAAATGCGCCTTATTCTTATATTCCTCTGAACAGGGCATTTTTAGACGCTCCATGGTGGAACGCACCTCCTCAGTAATGGGATGCCGAATTTTCGTGATGGAGAGAGGTGGGACCTTCACCTTCAGGATAAAACCATCGGTGTTGATGTAGATGAATCCAGTGATGTGGGGTTTTTCGGGTCTACTAATGCAACCCGCGCCCGTTTTGGAGGCAACTGGACCCGTGATATACACCTGGATTGGTGGAGCTGGTTTCGCTGAAATCGTGCTCTCAATTAGGCTGAATTTGGGTCGTTTGACAGCCACATAATTCAGTTTTCCCGGGTCCTCATAGACCCTCATGCGCGAAGTGATCTGACTGATCTTTTCATTCTGAGTTGGAGGTGAATTTCGCGGGATAAGAAAGAGGGGTTCAAGAGTAGCCCTCTCGACTGTAAAGGTGACCCGATAGTTGCTACCATCACATGAAGTGACATAAATGCAACTGATCAAGTCACCAGCCGTGTCCTCCTCCTCCTCCCCCCTATTTAAGTCAAGTTGGGGAGCCCAGAGGGGCCGATTTCCATTTCCAATCGTCATCGTTGCAAATTTGGACCTAATATAGGAGGGTAAAGATCTCCTGGAAAAACCTTTCCTTGATCCTGTCTTTTCATTGGTAAAATTGTTATTGCGGATGGCGTGACGCCTTCTTCCACCCTTTGGGGATTTGAAATGACAAGTTTGATTAGCCTTTTCCGCCCTCTTCTGAGTGCTCTCGACTTCGTCTACTTGAACCTCCGCCGTGTCCGATACCATGCTATGAGTGGCTGAGGCAGCTTTTATGGCCTCCATTACTGCTTTTGGCCTGACCGCCCTTCTCTTCTACAACGTGATAACCACGTTTAGCATGACAGAGGAAAATCGATCAGTCTCGGCGATGGTAGTCCCATTGCGGAGGTCCTTTTAGCCACACCCCATTGACGTCACTCAGGCCTCTTCGATAAACAGATAAATGTCATTTTGATATGCAAGGAGGCGAAATAGGCAGATTATTTTCCGTCCTCCTATTTGAAAAAAAAGAATGGGCTGCAGATATTTTACCGCTGTAAGCCTGCGTTAATTACTTTAAACTGATTCATTTAAACGGTGCGAAACACTCCAGCAGGCATAGTTTTGAATCATAAGGGGAATTTCACATTTTACTCGTACCAGCCCTCTATTTCCTCCTCCCCGGGAAAAATGACAACTGGTGGTGAACTCAAAAATAAATCAATGGGGAGGCCAGATTTTGCTAATGATCATAGAAATTTCGAAGAGATGGCCACTTCAGCCGCCGCATTTTGTAGTTTCACTGTGACGTAGCATTGCGAACCTGTCGGTAGCCCTTTACAAGGTCTCTGCATCATTAATATGGCTCAAACATACGATATCATATAATATAGCAGTGATTTATTTCCCCTCATGCTTTCTGATTGGATGGGTTAATCGATCACTATCAAGTTGCGATTTCGGTGGCTTAAATGGTTTTAGTAGTATATCCCGTGGAAGGCAAAACAGTGCACTGTAATTAAAATATAGTCAGACGATTTTTGAGTGTTTTTAAATAATGTGTTACGAGTTGTAGACAAAAAATCCACTTACCATTTTAAGCTTAGTGAGTTCGCCCAAATCCAAGTGGATAAGATCGCAATTGCATGGTGACTATTTTGTCTCCACTTCGTTGGAACAACCGTTTTATTACATCTGCAGCAACAACGCTCGTCGAGAAAGGGAGGGAGGGAGGGAGGGAGGGAGGTTGGGAGGGAGGGAGGGAGGGAGGGAGGGAGAGTGAGAGAGAGAGATTCAGAGACAGGGAGAGGGAGAACAAGCGAGAGATAGAGGGACGGGATCACACCGAATGAGTAATTTGTTGGACGAATCAGGTGTTATTGCAGACAATAATAGTTCGGAGGGAGAGTTTGCTCATTAAGATAGCACGGGTATGATAAGACTTGCCCATCCTCTCCTCGTCTTGCCTGTTATTCTCTCACCGGGATGAGTTAATAGGCGCACTGATTACTCTAGCCTAACTATTATCTTCCCCCTCTGCTGCGGAGGAATAGGAGCGATTTGGAACCCTTAAAGTACACCAAGTGGTAGGGTGAGGCGGAAGGGAATGGGAGTAGACATTTATGCCTCTTTATTAGACGCATCCTCGTTAGTCACTTCGGTTGGTGATAAAGCAAGGATATGCTTTTTTTTCCTTGCCTTCTTGCATAACGCAGCCTCTTCGATGATATTAGGGTAATCCTTCCCCCTTCCTCTCCTCTGCTCTTTGGAGAAGCAAGCCACCTCGAACGGTGCCTTCAATTGAAGTGTTCAGTCTGGTCGCAAAAGGTGAATGAAACTGTAACAATTTTTGTAATAAAATGACTTGAAAATCAGCCATTTATATGACTTGGTACTCCCCAAAGAGGACTCCAATAAAAAATCTGTTTTTGGGAACTGCGAACACTTGACTTAAAGAGTTCTACCGTTGAAAGTGTGACGGCTTTTGAATCCGAAGAAGCGTCACTACAGTCGCTGATGATGTTTTAAAGTGGTTTAGCCCATTTTTAGCTCTCAACTCCACTGTTTCATTTCCTGACACCTTGAAATTAAGTACCCTTGATGCTTGAATGGTCTCGACTGAATATCCTCATTTAAGGCGCCGTAATATATCAACAGAAAATCCATCGTTTCTCCTCTTTACTTTGTCTGCAAGCCCCACCTAGTCGATTGGGACAGGGAGGGAGTTAGAGGAGACGTCTACACCTTTTCTCCTACATGTACTCCCTCATAAATAATTAGAGCTAGAAGAGACAGGATTAACTGTGGAGAAAGAGTAAAAATGCTGCCTAGCAGGGATAACTTTTAGCGCTTCAAAAATTCTTCCATAGAGGGAGAGCACTTACAACTGGATGAGAAGAAGGGACAACTTCAAAAGTCGCCAACTTTTATGCCCTTTTATGGAGGCAAAGATGTGGAGGCGAGATAAGGCTGGAACAATTGGTCCGTTTAAATTTGTAAGCCAAATTTTCTGCCTCATTCAAAAATTGGAGAGTGATTGAGGGAGGCGAAAGGGTATGCAAAAAGAGGACAGAAACGCATCCCAGAGCTTCGCGGGACGAATTCATGGGCAAAGGTTGTTTATCTCGTTAAGTAGGAATAGAGTAGCAGTTGTTTGAATGAACCGACTTTTTTAGCTTCGTAAATTTGCTCATCACTAGTAGAAAGCGCGCTTTCGAAGCATGGCAACGCCTACAACTGCCTTTTGTGAACGTTTACAAAGTTCTGCCTTTGAGTGGGAAAAGTTATGAAGACTCACGTTAGTTATGGATGGCGATGAATTCGTCAATCCATCGGGTCACGTTACAGCCAAACCCAGTCTGTAGGAAGCATCTGTCGGTTGACAACAATGACCTAGAAATGAGAAGGCACTTAGAATCCTTCAATTCTTTCCGAAGTTGTGTTGAGAGAAAGAAGATTTCCCTGTTTTGTACAGTTCGTCTACAGCAAACGCGCTCCATGCACCACTTGCTATCCTGAAGGCGGTGCCACTCTGCCTCTTTGGCTGTGTATACTCATTTTAACAATGTTTAGTGGTTTCTTGAATTTCCTTTCTCTAAATTCAGACAATGGGATAGACTAGGGATTTTATCTCGTAGCACCGTAAATGCTTCCGTGTCTAGTGTTGCTTCGGTTCTTAATTGCTTCTTCTGTTTCTCCCACTCTACCTCTGGAAAAACAAAAACACCATCAGGACAGCTGCACACTATTTGTTTGGATGAAACAAAGTTGATGCTCGATCCATTTATCTTTTTACGCATTGCCAATTAAGGCGGGAATTTTTAAGGTGCCGGGGAAGCCCACCATTTGGATGGAATTAAATAAGCTGACGAAAATTTGTTTAGTATCCACAAAATTACAAGCTTGTAGTAATCTTTGGTTTTTGAAGGGACCGTAGCACTGATAATTCAATGCAATCAACCATAACTAGGAATTATAGACCGCGTGTCACATATGTGTGACGCTGTTGTGAAAAAAAGACAAGACAAGAAATTAATTAACTTTTGGATGCGGTAGTTGTAGTACATTGTTTGTTTGTACTACCGGTTTTCGGTCAGGGTTATATGGTTGGCCATCTTGCCCTAGCTACGTAGGCTGGCCGCTGGGCCATGGCAGCGGTCTATTTCCCTCTGCCCGTTGAATGCATACATTCCATCCTAGTATTCTGCCTTCTCTTGCCTTCGAGGGAGCCTCGGGACGCTACATTGGTGGCAACGGAAAGCGGACCCGACTCTATAGGGTCTCTATCCCGACCTCTACCGCCTGTGGCATGTTGCAGCAGTGCGAAAGAAGTGCATATGCTACGGATGGGCCACGAACGACGTCCGTCTCCGGCATCTACCCCAACCCCGTATTCTACAAGAAAGGTATTAACAATTGAAGCGACACTAGCCATGGACCACCTAAAAAGTTTCGTTCCGAAGATTACCCCTAATATACTTGCTTAAGGAGATTGGCGTGCTAACGCCTCCCTACGGACATACTGATGGCCGGCAGAACCACTTATTCAGAACTTTGTTTCCAAGCCGAACGGAACTCGAAGTGCAATGCATCGCCTCAATCGCGTGGAATGTCGGCGACTGGCATGGTTAGCTCGTGGGTGCTTCTTGCAGCACTGAGTATGTTGTGATGGCTGACGTGGGAGATGTACCGAGGGGCGCGTCGGGGACGACGCTCGAATGAGGAGAGGGGCAATATAGTACTTTGTTTGTTTGTACTACCGGTTTTTGGTCAGGGTTATAGGGGTGGCCATCTTGCTCGAGCTGCGTAGGCTGGCCGCTGGGCCAAAAAATCCATGCGTTTTTCTTTTTTATAAAAGTACATTCGCTTCAATAGCCTGGGCCATTTATGAGTCTGATAAATGACCAATTAGACCGATCTGCGTAGCACTTAGAGAAAGCGCAGCAACAGCAAGTTGACGCTGGGGCCAACCCATGCAATGAACGGGGGCACAAGGAGCTAGATTATCCCGAGAGTAGCTATCAACTGCATGCTTCTTAAAGGCTGAACGGAAACTATTTTATGTAATTGAAGGCATCCTCAACGTATCCTTTGCAGATCAATTTAGCAAAACCGATTCCTAGAGCCAGATTCTTTGCCTAACAGACAGCCATTTTTGTGTACAAGACGATTTAACGAGAAGATTCTTGCGCACATACGCAGAGAAGTGTTTAGCTTTTGGTCCCCCTGTGTACCGTGGACGAGTCCACCTCATTCTGACCATCTATCAATGGTGTCTCCCCCTCCCGATAATCATTGATAAGCCACTAGTGTAAATTTATAGCCAGACTGAAAATCTCGGTTCAGATGCCTTGGGGCAAATGAGTGACGCTTGAACTACCACTACGTTACACGAACGGAAACCGATTTCCATAAACACTTTGGGCATATCAAAGACCCTATCCGATTGTCCGTTAGAGGTGGCAGAGGGTGAAAATAAATGGTAGCATGCCGACAGTGGCCAGCGCCTCCTAGATTTCGTGTTGGCAGAAGGCTTGGTGCAGCACTTGAAGCGTCTTGGTGGCCGTAGGCGGGACCATAGGCAATCCACTAAAACAAGTCAGAAGACTCCATAGATTGGGTTAATAAAAATTTATGACGGAATCATGACTAATGCTTCTCTGGCCAGTGCTACGTTACTGCAGGTGAACGGCTTTCGACGATGTAGGTTAGGTTACAGTTTTTATCATGGCTATAGTTCACTGCACTTGAATCACTCAGAACAGGGGCAGCTGAGTGATTGGAGATGGGTTTGACAGATGCCTGTTTATCCAGTTGCTATCAAGACATACTTTTAGCATTGTAAAGGTTAGAGAGTCTCCTTCAATATGACTTCATTCGGCCTCTCTGACTTTGCACACACCATGCCGGAACGCCCTATTTCTCCTCCGATCCAGATGGACACCGATCTTGGGACCCATGTAGTTGACTACCTACTGTCCCAATTGCACACTCCTGGTGTCAGCATTGAAAGACAGCGATTTTCGGAGGAAGAGTAAAGGCAAAATGCGGCTGTCTGAGATTCTATGTTGCAGTGAATAACACCGCTTCCTTGGCGAATGTTCCCATGACTGGCAAGTGGCGTGTATAATGCACTCGTTGTAACGTCTCGTCTAGTCGGGAGCCTCATAAAACAAGGCAATAGCGCCCCTTTGATGCTGTTGATAAGAGGAACATAACCTCCAGGATGCGCAGAACGGCTGAGATACGTCATTTATGGGAAAAATGTCCAGTATCTTCTTTCAATCCAAGACAAGCGAGTTAACGACTACCGTTGGTGGTTTTTCAAACACCGACAACGGTGTGGTGGTCGATGCGTTAGACCGATTTACCATAATATGTGCAGAGAAACTGCGCTCGAAGGCACGCTTAATTATCCTATGTTTACTTCCCTCTGGCCAATCCTGCGACCTTCAACCTTTGTCCTGCCTTAATGCAGCTTAGGAATGCAGTCCAGTAAAAAATTGGGAAAGTTTTTGGGGAAGTCAATGACAACAAACAAACAAGCAAACATGTAGTCGTAACGCAAGAAAGGCCATCGAATGAGGGGGGCTCCTGAAGCACTGCTACGGTGGGGAACTTACAAGAAAATTTTGAGCATTAAACAAGACATTTACATCATTTTAGAGCCCTAACAACGTGAGCCACCATATAAGGAAAAGTGTCCCTGCAGTTAAAATTTAGTGTGGATATTCGAGGTAGGGGGAAGGACTTCAGTGCCCCACCGCCCCACAGAGCGCGTAAGCCAGATGCCACGGGGTGTACCTACGTGACGGGCGACTGGTGGAAGCACAAGGTGGTCCCAACCTTGTGCATTTATAACACATTGGTTGGTCTTGGTCTAACAAGTGACCGTTGGAATATGTGAAATCCAACTGCCCATGATGTTAATCAATCAAGGAGGCTACACAAGAACGCCAGTTTCAAGGTTCTTTGGAATGTGCGAGAGGTGTGTCCCGAAGGGGGGCCTTCTCCTAAAAAAGTCTAAATTGTTTTATTTACCGTATGAAAGGATCCAATATGGCGAACCACAATCAAAACACGTAGCTTTGACGAAACGCACATACGTCAATAAAAATGCAAAGTAATTTACTTATTTTAAGCAAAAATTCAATCCAATATCGCTGAGTTCAATTAGGTCTATTCGCTGCCAAGCTTATCATTACCACATTAAGTAAAAATGCAATTTTCAAATATTTCAAGAAATTTTCAGGCAATAAATACTTAATTTTATGTAACTATGGAGAGTTAAAATTCGGAGGCATGCTTTTTCCTTCTTACTTCTCTTCCTCCTTCCTGTCTTCCTGATAAGATTTGGTAAAATCGTTTAAGCGTAGTTATAACTGAACCGTCTTTCAAAATAACTTAAAATTTAATGGAAGAATTTTCACCCGTGGAGAGAATTCGCATATTTGTTGGGAATTAAGTAACTTTTCACTGGCTCCTCTTTCCGCTACAACAGGAAAAAAGAATAACAGTACAAATTTTAAGCTAAACCTCAAAATATTTCCTTATCTAGTGCCAAAAAGTCAAGGGAAAAAGTTTTTTTTCTCTGGCATTTTTTGCTTCCCATTCGCTTTTCGTCTTTAGACTGTGGTTTCGTAGGTAAAGGAAGAGCATCCAGGCGAATGGGGAGGGTGAAGTAAGGCATTCTCTCCCTCACACTGCTTCATGCCTCTAAATGGACATCGTCTTGCGGGTCCCTTTTGTAACAGCGTTCAAGATGTAGTGAAGACTCTTGTCTCCTGTCCAGTCTTGATTTGTCTTGTCTGTTCCCACAGCGGACGTTTTCCTTGCGCACTTTGAAGGTGTGCGTCTTTGTATCAATGGGTCAACAAGCCTCAATGCAGCGCACTCTCCCATGCATGAGGTGACAGGCGTTGTATGTGTGCGGAGTGGGTAAAGGGTGGATTGCTTGAAGGCAACTAATGGATGTGCGCGTTCGCTTAATGGTGTAGTACACTCCAGGACCAGTCAGCCGGTTAGTCAGTTGCTCGAAAATCTCTCCCCATGTAGCGAAATCTGAGAATCAATTCGAAAACCTGCTAACACCTATTTGTCCACCTTCTACGACTTTCCCTTTCCTGTTGATTGCCAGTTAGTTCCGAGCCGTACGCAATTCTTTAGCAGTCTTTCTAAAAGATTTTCCACTGTGTCCCATTGCCTCGCCCTCCCCAGCTGCTATATTTTGTAAGGCTACTTGAGGGATCTTTGGTGTCCTGGGGATATTTGGGTTTTAGGTAAGGGGAAAATTGTATAAAATACATTTAAGAGTCTCTTCGATAGGAATAATTCCTAAGACCTTGTAACACCCACATCAAGGACATTGAAAATGACACAAACAGATCACCAGAGCTCTAAGATGATAGCCAAAGCCACATTTTACCGACTCTTAACCCATCCTATCTTAGAGCCACCAATCATCACAACGTCGTAGGCTTGTGCCTCAAGATAAGCCATCCGCTTTGCGGCAACTATGTCTACTAATTCCTTCCGTGGGTGAAATATTGTTGATGCACCTTTCTCAGTAAACAAGGATTAACTTGTCTCAGCTAGCCTAAACATCTTAAGTAGAGGACCTTTTTACATAGTTCAAACTCGTGTTACTAAATTGGCAGCACTTTTTGTTTCATCTATGTTACTTCGACGGCTACTTAAATTGCCTATCAGTAGCATACCCTCCAGTACCCCCAAAAGATTAAAGTATTCTTATTTCTTAAACCAACTTCCATTTTATCTGATAGGATCCTGCTTCCGTTTTGACTTTTTGTGACACAATCAGAAGGTAAGTGGATGCACTCAGTAAGATAACGTAATGAAGTGGATGCTAATGGAGGCATTTTTTTGCCTGTTTAGTGTTTAAGGCTTGCTGGTAGTGTGTTCTATGTGCAGTCCAACCCACTGTGAATGTGAAGTCAACCCCATCTATTTATCATGGTTCTGGGGGATTGTTTTACCCGGTTGGCTGGCTGCGGTGTGGTATGACAAGCAGCAACACCGCGATTTATGTTAAGTATGGGATTACTAAAATCGCCCACTGTCGTATCCACCACTAATAATGCACTTTCTCGCTCTCTCCTTCCCTAATAAAATGCCTTGTTGAGGAATTTAACATTCCTCAGAGACCAGTCACCCTTCTACCTCTTTCCTTCTCTATTTAGACGATGTAGGAACACGAACCTTTTTGCATTTGTCGAGCGTTGGATTAATTACGCAGCGCCTTTTTCCCCTCACAATAACTGGAGGATTGGAATTTGGTCAATTCAAACACAATAAAGTGTTTTAAGTGAATCCGGAACTATTTTCAGGACTGTCTAGTGAGTGTCACTGTACTGACTAGTTGTGTGAACGTCGTAAGCTGGTTTGCTCAACGTTACCCAAGGCACCAAACGATTGAGGTGATTGATAAACCATTGGACGTTCACCTGTGCGCAACGAACGACCTTCTACTAGGTAGCAGTCTTTCTAAAGGCCATAACCCCGAAGGCGTCTCAGGCTACTCGAAGTCCTGGTAAGTTAGGACAGTGGTACAATTCGTGGATGCCCTATAGCCTTCAGCTCAAAACAAAGCTTTTACTTCCTTTTTAAAACAAAACGAGCTGGACTATTAAAGTGGAAGTAAGGCGCGCCAAAACTATCCGCATGGAAAGTTGCAGCACGATCACTCCTCCATATTGACAGCGGCCTTGCTCACGACACGACAGCCAATCATAGGCGTCCAGAGCAGACAAATGACCAGATATGGACTCTACAATAAAGCACAGTCACTGTCCGGAGGTGGCGTGTTCTGATTGGTTTTCAGTCAACAACGTACCATACATGGTAGTACCCTGAGTATAGCCCATGACTCATCTAGAGTGCTAAGTTTTTTATCAGGTCGTGCAGGTTGACTGCTGCATTCCCCTAAAAGGCTTTTCTGAGTGGAGTTTTCCTTGTGTCAACAACAATTTGTCACCAATGTCTGTCTTGATCACCTCTCCTCGTACGAAAAAATCGACCTCCTTGCAAAAGATTTCTCCAACCATGAACGTGAGAAAAAATTTGAGAGTAGGAGATTGAGAAAATAGATTAGTATGTCCTGGAAAAAAAGACCAATTTTAGTCTTGGTGAGAAGAAGGAAATTCTCGATTCTGAGCGGTCAGTCGGTGATTGGGCGGCCAACCTCTCCCCGTTTTTGATGGAATGCAAGTCTCCCAGGTGCCAACGCGCTTACTTCGTCCTCATAACTGACCGATATAAAATTTTCCCGCTTTTTTATTAATGTTTCTTTCAAAACTCTCCTGCCCTCTCACCCTCGCTCCTCCTCCTCTCTCTGTCTTTCTCTCTCTCATTTATTGGCCCCAAATAAATGCGCCATTTGTGTGGATGTGGGTGGGTGTGTGCGTGTTTATGTCTTGGAAAAACAGAAGAGGCATAAATTGCCCCAGGCTTCAGTAAACTGCTATTTGGAGGGCGCATTTGACTGGTTATTTCCTGCCTTAATTGCCTTGCCTTGTACTTTCGTCATATATAGACCCTTTAAAAGCGTGAGATGAGTCAACAGTTTTTGACGTTTTGACAGTAGGGCTGGAGAGTGAGCGAGAAGGTGAGGCCTGGATGTTCTCGCAAGTCCCTGATTCGCCGCAATAAATCCCTTTTCCCCCGACTTGCTGTAGGTGAGCAAATCTACAGAGAGGCGAGAAGGGAGGCTTAGGTTTTCGCGTCAGCCTCGCATCCATCGAATCCATCCAAAAGATGGGGCATGAAGAGGAAGGAGTTCAAAGCGGACAACCATGCATCACAGATGTGTGAGAACTTTTCCCTGTAGATAAACGACGCTTCTCAAAGAGAGCAGAACGATTGCAGGGAGGGGCGGAGAAAGGGTGAGAAATTAACGGTTATTGAAGGTGAAGGCAACATTTTGTCAAAGTTGCGGAAAACATCCCAGATTAGGGTTACTAGCTCTCGTTTATTTTCCTTCCTGGGTAGAGGTTTGGCTACCTTGAACGCTACCCTCTTCCCTCACACTCTGAGGCAACACATTACGCAGCATTTGATGGCGTCAAATCTGAATGTCACAGAAGAGACGCCTCTACTGTGGATGGTTGTTTCTTCGTAAACATACCTTGCAAAAAATCTCGCCCTCAATACCAATTTGGCAGTTGCTTCCGGTTCCATTTTTTACAAGAGAGCAATTAATAACTCAAGTGACACCATCCTCAAAAACTATTTGCAACTGTCTCTGCACTGTGTGACAAAGATAGCTCACCTCCTTTCTTTTCCTTTTGGCTAGATGAAATTGCAATATTTTTGCCCTGGATCCGGAAATGCGCCTTGTGGAAGACTTTATCTCCCCTCTAAGGAGTTTTCCCGACCATGAGACTGGTCAAGCTGCCAACTTCCTACTTAACCTGTGGATTCGAACGCGTTGCCGTTGGAGACATCACCTTAAACTGTCTGTTTTGTTAATGATAAGAAGGAACTCGACCAGTCTGGAGCAGCACCGCTTCAGGAAGGCCAAATAGGCGGACCGAGTGGATCTATCAGAATTATAGTATGCGTCTAAATTAAGCACTCTCTTTATTCTTCAAGTGGATATTTTTTGCAGCACTAAATTGACTCATAAAAGATCTGAGTGTAACTATGCCAATGCCTAGAGCCTGTAAGAGAACGATATCACTTTAAAACCTTTGGCGTCACTGGCTTTGTAGGTCCCTCTCTACCCCCCTCCTCTCCCTTTCTCTCCGCTCCTTCCCTGTCTTGGGCATTTCTCTCCTCTTCTCTCCACCTTTTTTTTTCATTTTCAAACAGCGAATTGGCGACTGCAAATGACATCTTTTGGTTAACTTCTCCTGCTTTTCACCAGAGAATGGAGGTTATGCATTAAAGTGACGCTTGTTTAAATAGTGCACACAACTAAGTAGGCATTTTGAGTTGCTGGGGTTTCTGCCTCCTAATTTGCCTTCTTTAATACAAACCGCAGTTGCTTAGTCTCTGCAAATACTGGCAAAAAATGAATGTGCGTAGAAAATTGGCAAGTAAAGTTGACCTATCTTTTATTGACAGCTGACAGGTGGCTTTAAAAGCTACTCTGCTGACCACTTGTGAGGAAAAAGGGCTTCTCAGGCACTGCTCCGTCTCCAGACTACTCAGAGAGTACGCCTTGCATATCATAAAAGGGCAGTTGCAGCTGACACACCCGATTCGTCTTGACATAAGAGTGGCCTCCAATAGGGGGATGGAAGGGCTGAGAGCGCTTTACCCAGTCCACCGAATTTTCTCCGCTTTCCATCTACCTGTCAGGTAACTAACACCCTCCCTCACATGACAGACGGGATAGACAACTGGGAAAAAACAAGCAGTATTTAAACCCTTTTTTCACTGAAAAAAACAGGTTTTTTTTTCAAAACAGCTGTCAGCTTATTTGATATTTAGTTTCAGCGGTTTTTGGGTCAGTCTACTACTATTCAGCCAAGCTCTCACCGGTTTCATACAATCCACTGAGGTCTTCATGTAAACAAAGCCTCTTAACACGTCCAAAGCTTTAATTTTAATCTTTTTTGACTTGACACAAGGAAACGAGGAGAGCCAAGTCATGTCGTCTCGCCTCCTTTCTCCTCTCGTCGTCCCACCCCACTTCACCTACATCGCCCAGTCCGCCTCGCATACCCCTTTTAATAACATTGCAAATTCCTTCCCTCTTTTTTTCCCTCTCCTGTGTTTTGCTGACCGAGGGCTTCAGGCGATGACCGAGGCAAATATGGTCGAGCACTTTTTTTTCTCCTCCTGTGCATTAGGGTGATTAGAAACTATGGTGATCCTCATAAATTCATGTCCTATCTTTAACTTGATATTGAATGATGGCTTTAAAAGGCGGCTTTAAAGATCGGAGGATAAAACGACCCATTTTTGGCATCTGACTATTGGATGGGAAACAACAACATTCAAAAGTGTTATCGGGTCGGCATCAACTTTTTTATCGTCACTCCAATGCCAAAAAGGATTACAGCTGACTTTTGTCTCATAGTTGCCGAACTTTTCATCTCACTCCTCGTTGGTCATGAGAACGCATTGGATTGGCTCAGGAACTGTTAAGAAAATACGGATGCCGAGGAGGAAAAGGAGTGCATAAACTCCTTATCTGACGCGTACGCGCTATCCCAAAGCCCGAAGCATGAGGTGGGCGGAGGCACCGACTAGCCCGAATTTGAGAAGATCCCAATCACCATTCAAAAAACAAAGAGCTTAAATAATTTCTCAGTTTTAATTAACCTGTGCTCTCACAGTTCGACTTGGTGAGCGTGTGTTTACGAGCGGTGGTGATAACTCTCCACTGTTTATTTGTCTAGGATAGGTAAATAGTGAATAATTTATGGGTTTATCTTATGCGCCATAACGAATAATAATAAACCTCATATCCCTTTTGTTTGCATTTCACACAAACTCTAGCATAGTTGAGCGCTTTGTTTAAATTTTGCATCTGCCGTGGCAGTGCTTTCAAAATCGATTTCGGCTCGGTTTAAGTCTATTAGTGTCCTTGGGGTAAAACGCTTTTGTATGAAATATATATTTATTAAATTAGATTGTAACGCAACTAAAGCTAACATATAATTATTAGGCTAACTTCTACATTGAATGAGTTCAGACTATTCGAAACCAGGGTTTTTTCCTTCTCCTCTATGGTTAACATCATTAATTGTGGAAAATCCTTTGTTAAAAAAGATATAGAGAGAAGGTAAAGTGGCTTTGATTAATTTTGTGCGAGTAAACTATTTTCCACCCTAGGTGCAAAGTTGGTGGGACGAGGAGTGTCACGAACCCCGGGGGTCATGAGCCTGATTAATCAGGTGATAGCTAGATCGCTACAGTCTTTTAAATGGTTTCCAGCGGCACCAAACCCCTTCACTCGGTCAATTACCTGCACTGAGTGACAAATGAGGCCAGCATCACTGCTTTTACACTGTTCACTCTCTGCAGGGAAGAATCACCCTAAAATGTTGCAAAAAGGTGTCTTCTCTGCCTCAACTCAGCCTGATAGTTTTGTTAAGCCAATTTGGATTGCATAGAACTACAAGGAAAAATAGAGAGGAAAAGCTTGGAAGATTTTTCAGTAAATCTGCCATCTATTCATTGCTGACAATGTCATAGGGTGAAGTTGGGCTCGAGCAGAGCATTAATAATACAGGTACAGATAGGCTAACAAGTTGTCAAGAGAGGTGGATGAAGCAATGGCAAAGTTCATGCCTTCATAGCTGCATCTTATGTTCTTCCCCATTGGGAGAGGGGCAGCAGGGAGGAGGAAACGGGAAAGAAGGAAGGATAAAATACACGCACACATCTGCGTACATTTGAGCACTTAAAGTGAGTTTCTGGCGCCGCAGAAAGTGAAGGAAGAAAAATACTACACACGTACCCAAATTACCTCCCAAAGTAAGGCTAGAGGGCGTTTCATCCAGGTCCCACTCCAACGCATGTGTATGCTTCGTTCAGTCGGTTAAAGAGCAATGTATGAGACGGAGGTATACGAGGTGAGAAAAATGCCTTTCAAGATTTTTCCTGTCTTTTGGCAAAATTGTCGCTTCAGTACGAGGAATGAGAAATGACTTTTCCCGTGTGTGTGTGTGTGCATCATGAGACAAACAGACGCATCCACTCGTTGTCCACGCTACGCTTTTAGGGCGTGCAATACTATGCCCTCTCATTAGAGAATTTGGCAGGTGGGGCTTGCATAAAAGACCAAATGATTCCTCGATGTACCTCATAGGTAAACAGGCGAATCGCCTTCTTCCTGTCTCTCGCCGGAAATAGCCAGGACAGTCAGGAGACGGTTCCCATGATCTCCAAGCAATAAGACCGATAGGGAAGAAGGTGAAACCTCCCATTTCTCTGAATTACTCTTGGTATTTGACAGTCACGTAACAAATGCATCATAATAGGAAAGAGGAGCAATAAAAGTCCAAAAGGTGGGACGTTTAAAAGACCAGTTGTTCGTTTGGATGCACCTGTTTGGTGAAAAGCGGGCAGATTTAACCTGTCTGGTAGCTGAGCCGGCACCATCGATTCTGGTGGAAAGGAGGGACTGGGCAGCACTGTCTTTCTATGAGGTTTGTTTAAATCTATTACTCAATCGCCACTACTATTGATATGGATTAAACGAATAATCGAAACACTTTGGCGGAGCATCTAGAAGAAAATGAACTCCAAAAACAAACTTGTTTACCCCCATTTTTGCATGATTTCCATGACGGCCAAATTATTGGGCTGGATGATAAATTAGCCGAAGTCGAACGCGATAATTCAAGGGTTTACATGGACTGTACAACCAGCTTAGACGCGTTATTCACATTGGAGTGGCAAGATGAGCATCCAATTTGGAGGTCATTTCGCCTCCGTTGTGGACTGGCGCCCTCTTAGGTCACCTTGCCTCAGGGGAGAAATCAACCTCAATTCACACCGAAGGCAGGGTGAGGAGACGCGATGAGGACCACAGATGACACCACCAACTAGCAGAGGCCTTGGAGCAGTACAAAGTTTTGAGGTGGACAAAATTCCCCGTTCAGGTATTAAAAACGCCTCTTGACTTAACTGCCTGTCTAACGTCTCATTTCTGAATAGTTGAATGCCTATGAAATATTCCCTCAAAATAATATTTAAACTTCGATAAGTAGTTTGTTTGGGACTTACGCGGAGTAGAGGGAGCGAGACCCATCATCGTAAATTGTTAAAAGTTTTTCCCTTCCACGGAGATGCCAAATCATTTTTTTTTGATAGAAGTGAAGTTTATTGATATACAAAAAAATCTGCGATTATCAAGGTCTCAGACCAAACACGCAGGAGAGAATGAAAGAGTCAGCTTGCACTGGAAATTTAGAACGAATTTATTTTTCATTCTTTTTTGCCACCTTGAATTTTTACGGGTGATGAGTTTTGCCCTTCTGCACCTCCATTTTCGCCTCCGCCGCCGACGCAACCGCTTCCTCTGCCTCCGCTTTTTGCCGTATTCGTGAGGTTCATCTCCACTTATTACACTTCCGGTTGCGATTTGCGCCTGATTAGTGCGTACTCAATTGTAACCTGGCGCACAGAGAGCCTGCTCAAGGTTATTCTAGATCTTTAACAAAATCAGGGCTTCTTGGTTCGTAGGCTTACACGAAGACGCAACAGCAATGTCCAAAAAGATGACTCAGAGGCGACAGAAGGAGGCATTCACGGTATTCACTCACTAGCTCACTCATCCACCAACAGCCTCGCCTTAAGGATAATCCTGTCGTGTAGGCATGCCAATTACTCACTACTGGACCTCACTCTGACAGAAAATAAAATTGCACCAAAGTCTACAAGACTTAAAATTTAATTCTAATTTGTTGCATACGCTACTATTAATGATATAAGCGGCACTCTGCTTATGGTCCGATAGCTCAGCATTATTTTCGTTCCTTTCGCCCGCAAGGACTTCAGTTCCCGGAAAATCTCTTGTCCATCAGTTATGAGTCGAATGCACTTAATCTTTTATGCCACCTCTGCGGTCGTGTCAATTTCGGCTGCCATCTTCACGCCACAACCTTCCCAGCTTGTTTATTTTCCTCCCGCCCTTCTGGATTGCAAAGCAATAAACAATTATTTCCAGACTGCTACATCTTATTATGTCTACAGGCAGATCCTAGCTTGTGGGCGCTGTTGCCTACTTGTTAAACCAATAAAAGCAGCTATCCAACCAGACGCGGGAGTTGGCAACAAAACGTGGGATATTTTATCCTTCGAATAAGCAAATTTGTGGAATTGATCAGTAAACAGAAGTATCAAAGAAACCGCCTCAATTGCTTTTCTTTCATTTGCCAATTTTTTTTGCGGTCTCCTTCCTGGTTGCATCCATCTCACTCCACAGACTATTTTCACCTGAAAGAATCTGACGCCCACTTGAGTAATTCTTCTCTTTTTCGATCCTTTTCCCTTTTTTGCTCTAAATACGCAGATTCTTCAGTCACAACAGTTTTGGTCTACCACTGTCTTCGTGTCGTGATCACTAACACCCACAACCTTCCCAACCCAGCCCAGACCTTCTTTACGCAAATAACACATTCTTTCAGACTGGCGTCGCATTAGACCCCCGGGACTAGCCTCTTTTTAGGGAGTGTATTGTCCTGTAAAAGGAACGCCCTTCCCAGCCTCTCTCCCCCTTGCACCCCGAAAAAATGCGTCTTCTCACAGCAGAAAATTTAACCCAGGAGATTTGGGCGCTTGAACACCTACCCGTCCAGACGGGGTTAGAGCTCAGTCAAGTATGAAGTGGTAAATTTTTTTGCTGTAGTATTCCTGTACTGTACTGATGCATTCACTTTTCCGCCTTCTCCCTCCTCATGCACCCACCACCCACCCCACTACTACACCGTCACTGCGTCCGCTTCAAAGCCAAACAAACACGCATACGCACACAAAACCATAGTCTTTTTCCCACGGGTTTTACAATACCTTTTCCCGTCTGGTTAAAAAATGAAGGGAGGGGAGGTGATAAACATGACGCTTAAATAGCGTGAACTTTGTTAACTCCCACTATGTTTGAGCAAAAAACTTGTTGGCAAGGCAGATATTTTTCCTGTAAATCAATTCGAGGGAGGGGAGAGTTTCACCAAATAAGGTGAAGTTTCCATTACGTACCATCCTAAAGCGACAATTTTCGCGCAGGTGAATTTCGATGTCCTAAGGCCCTTCTTGACGTGGGCCGATTTACCAGTCCTATATGTCCTGGCTGTGCCTAAAGAAGAGTTGCCTAAGACAAATTTTCGTAGCAAGAATGAAGTGCTCGTGTTGATTCTTTACAAGTCGCAAGAATAGGGGCTCCTTCACAACATGACGCCTCATTGTGCGATGTACTAACAGAGCCACTTCTGAGAGGTGATGTCTTATGCCAGACCTTAGGCAAATTCAGACCACCTCTAACCATAGTCGAGGCTTTATGCCATAAAAAGGCCTCAAATCGAGGGGAAGGGGTGACAGAAGGAGAAGTGGCGCGACTACCGGCGTCATGATGGCTCAATTCCTCGTATATTTTGATTGGTGAAGCACATAATAATGACCTTGAGCTTGGGATAATTAGCTTACTATGGAGCCTCCTCATAAATGGCAGCTTTTAGTAACCCGTTGATTAGTTCGATGTGCCAAAAGTGTTCAAATGTAAGGCATATGGGCCATGAAGTCAACGAACGAAACTGAGAAGCCTCAACACCTCGAAATTTTGTCCAGTTCTAAATCAATTTCCCCATCTATTCAATGAGAATAAGAACGCCTCCTCCACGGTAAATTAATGGATTCCTCTTTCAATATGAAAGGCATTTTGATCATCAGCCAATAGTATCAACAAATTCAAAAGGTTTCGTGGACTTTAAAACCTAAGTTACACCTTATTTTTTGTAGATAACTCCCTTCATCCAATGAGAAGGCAGCAAATTCAAGGTCACACAAATTTTCTCAACCCTCTTTCACGCATTTCGGCATAGTCATCAATAATTTTACGACTTTATGAGTTGACGCTGGTGAGAATGGCATAAAATTTCCATAATTCAAAAGTGAACTTAACTAAATAAATTGTCTCAGGTTTTTTTCATCCCATTCACCTCCTCCACTTTGGTGAGACTATCCTCCAGCTAAATCAGGTGATGTGGTTAAAACCACAGGGGAGGTAGTCTCCATAATTCATTTACGGTGAGAGAGGAGAGGATGAAGAGGGCAAAAATATATGCACATTATTTGCTTCCCGTTTCATTGTGTAGTGAGAATGAGTGTCACACCCATGTGCCATGTGTCGTGCCAGTGCATCATAAAAAATCTCACCAAAATATGAGATCTGGAGGCGACTGACAAGTTGGTCGCTTCTCGAGGGCATTAAATTTTCAACTTGAGGAGTTTCGACTGTGCTAATCACCCCATAGGCAACATGTCAACCAACAGGTTGACAGTTAAATAAGCCTTCACTGACTGACAACTGCCTTTCTCACTATCAAACTCTCTACCTCTCTCCCTCCATACCTCCCTCTTCTCGCTCATTCTCAGCACAAAGGTGATTGGCGTGAGAGTCGGAGGGCAGTTCAGTGGAAGCGTCTGCCAAACCTACTTCACGCAAGGACGATTTCCAGTCACATCTCATGTCGTCAATCTTAGTTCCTCTGTTTACTCCACTCCCATCCCTCCCATCCCACACATCCCAACTCCCACCTCCCGCCTCCCACATCTCCACCCTCTGACTTCCCTCTGCATCTCAACACACACACACACACACACACACATGCAGCTGTCAAATGGTCGACATGATTGTTGCACAATTTTGTCCTTCACACGAGAGATTTGATTGCTCCTGTTTATCCTACGCCTGTGTACGTGTGTTTGTGTGGCGTTTCCATCACCCAGAAGCCTAACGTCTGCGTGCAGCCTGCACGTGGTGGTCGCGTCAGTTCTACCTACCTGAAGGAAACAGCCAGAGAGAGGTGGGAGAGGAGAAGCGCGAGAGAGGGGTAAGGAGAGGGGTTTTGAGGGGCTCTCCGTGGCTATCTCTCGTCTTTGTGAAGCGCGAATTGTGCTCCCATTTGCCCCGACTTTCTAACCACCCTTCTATAATTGCAACTCATAGATTTTCTCCCTCGATTCCCGTCTTCGATGGCTATCTCTACTGCACATTTGTGAAATAGACTTAAGCCGCATACATATATGGCGCGTATATTTTCTCATTTAAATCACACTTTTGGGATGTTTTACGTTTGAATGTAGCGCCATTAATATGCTTCATTACGTAACTGTTCAACTGATTTTATCACCTTTGAAAAGTGCTTCGATTAGAGGGGTGAAACACCTGAATGTGTCCTAAATGAAGTCGCCTCTATTCTTTGCCCCAGCTCCTCTCCGCTTTCATACTTACGGAGAATGTAATAGTGAATTTTTATTCTAGAGAGGAAAAAAATCTAGAATCCTCAAAAACATTATCATTTCTTTCCTCTACTTTCAACAAAATGTGTCCAAATGATGAGCAGTATTTCGAAAGGAACACAAGTATCTATGATTGGGTAAAACTTCTACAAAAATGGAGTTCTAACCGATCTTGTTAATTTTTTAAAATAAGTTGAGGGTCATAAATTGTTTTGGAAAAAATAAACGAAACAGTAGACCGTATTTCGCTACAACTCGGAGTTTATGTGCGCCTGAGACGAGCCTGGTGTCTGTTACTTCTCCCACCTCGGGATATCAAAGGCGAGGTCTTCCACACCGAGGTCTTCGCTTGTTAGCTAACAGCTATGAACAAGCTGGACCAATCAGGCTAGCGGACAAGTTTGAATATCCTCACAACTCACTTTAAACAATTTTAAAGTAATTTCTTAAAGTCGTTCCATCGCTGAAAGGCATCAGAAAAGATAAAACAAAAGGGTTTTTGTGGAGCTAGCAAAGATTATTTCTCCTACAATTTCCCTTCCTTTCTATCCCCGTGCTCCACCTCGATCCTTAAATTTTTCTTTTTTTCCTTGTGAAATCAAGACTTTACTAATTTGTGCTTAAGATGAGGCATTTTTTAACTCCTTTAATTCACTCTTTTTGAGGGCCTGTACGCAGTAATTATACGTGATTAATGGTCTGTCACAGTCATTAATTGTGAGTGAGACCTCATCTCGACTCCCTAGGCGTCCGTTGCGGTAATAATTAGGCAGTGATTTTAAGACTATCCTCCATTACCGGGCTGCTAGTTACACTCCGGAAAGTTGCGTCCGCAGCAGAAAAAAAGTAAGGACGAGGAAGACAAGGTATACCTAGTCTGCCGATTAATGTGTGTATTCTGCATGTCAAAGGGGCTAAAAAGGGCTTTTTAAGGGGTTGCATTTGCCGTTACCCTGTTGATTTGGCAACACTAAGGTGCAGAGAAGAGAGAGGAAGACAACAATTAACAGGACTAGTGGACCTCTGACATGCCTGCCCTCCCGAACAACTGTTCCCACTAGGTGGCTCTGGGTGTCAAAGTATTCACGAACTTCAGGGAGGAGTGGGGAAAAGTAGGCCACTTTTTTCCCGACCGGTGTAGGATCCGTGTTCTGGCCTAACGACCAGAATTAAAGGCATCCAATCCACTGTAAAGCTACCATGGCTATCACAAATTGGAGACAACGACAAATCCTCAGGCTACATCCACAATCTTGTTCACCCTCAGGGTGTTGAGGTCATCGCCTACCCTCAAAGCCATATCCAAACGCCGAGAGACGGACTGAGCCCAACCTCCTGACTGAGGGGCACCATTAAAACCTTATCACTTCCCAAAACGTGATGCCTTTCAGAGAAATCCGACTTATCACCTCCGAAATACAGAACCACCAGCGAAAGGCCCAAATGGCGGTTGGAGACTAAACTTGCTTTTTCGGAGGGTTATTTTCTTCCCAAAAAGTAAATAAACATTCCTTCCGAAATTCCACTCAAATCAAATGCTTTGGCACTTTAATTTTCCTTGTCTTCATTCAGTGCACTAATAAATGAATCCTTAAATCCCCTTACCCGCCAACCCCGCAACTGACTGATCACTCTTTACCGATTCCGTGTCTGCTCTTTGAAGGAGTTTGTTTACCAAAGCGTCGGGTACTATCGTATTCACCATCAGAGGTGTTGTTTCACTTTGTTCTCTCACCGCGCCCGAATCCCCACCACCGACGGTGAGAATGCACACCTTTCGTTTCCCCGTCCAGCCTTACCACCCCGAAAAGAAGGGAAGTCCTATTGATTCAGACTAAATTTTTTTCTTATTTCTCCCCTTTGAGTAGATAACTTAATCTACCTAAATGGGTGAGTTATTCATCTCCACTGCAATTTTATAATTAAGTGAGTGGACACAATCTAATTTTTCCGCCTTTTTCTTCGTAGACTTGGGCTCTACAACATTCCAGTCAAGATAGAGGTGCATTTTCACTGGCCAAAATCAACCAAAAAGTAGTATTTCTTTTTTAGAAAAAAATCAGGGCCAGAGAGAGGGAGGTAGAGACCGAGAGATGGGGAGTGAAGTGGGGTAGTTGGATGGGGTTGGAGAAAGAAACAAATAGAGAAGAAATATCGCATCTAATAATAATGGAATAACTTTCGTTCGGTGTTTCTTTCCTTTTGTACGCTGAAATTTTGTACAAAATTTCATCTGCCATGCCAAAGATGCAAAGACAGAATTAAAAATAAAGGTTATTTCAGTAGCTTTGTTAGTGGTATATTCACGGCAAAAGCATTAATTTTATTTTTGATTGGATTTTGCTTCAGAACTATGGAATGCTCACCCTTTGTGAATCAGTCAATAGAAAAGGAAGAGTTGGAGGCACTGCATCATCTCTACCTTTCGGTGATAATAAAATCACTGTCATTTACCACCTTCCAATTGTATTTTGATGGTGCGACAGTCACACCTTCAGAGATGACCACATATTCGGTAGGAGTTGAAGAGGGGGGAGGAAGAACAGCGACACTGACAATGACAGGCACGCTCTTGACGCTACTCATTTCCACTGGAGATGATGCAGCACCGCTGAATGCGATTGAGCAGGTGGGAATTCCAACCACCGAGAGGGGAGGAGATGATGGAGGTGGTGGGCCTGGTGGTGGTGACGGCGGTTGAGTGAGTGGCTGCGTTGATACGATCTCTGGATCTCGTCGCTCTAGTAGCACCTCATGAACCGGTGAAGCGACGGTGGAACTCCAACTACGTCGCTGATTGGACTGTAGCTCTAGGGGATTAGAGGATTTTTGACAGAAGGAACGGCTTCCACTCTGCAGCCGTTTGCAAAAGACAAAGGAGATGATGGCAATGAAGAAGAGGAGGGTCAAAACTCCAGCAGATATACCAATAATGTAGATCCTATTTTCCATACTGGAGGAGGTGCTTTGTATCTCCAAGTGTTCGACCACCGTGTTTAAAGAAGAGGCTTGGACTGTGTCCACTCCATCATTTTGAAGGTTATTCGAGCCTCCCACCGGATTGGATTGAATCATTTGCACATCATTGAAGGATCTGTCTACCAGAGAGATGAGGAGGTGAGCTGTTGACTCTAGTGTTGGTTTTCCTTTGTCCGCAGCAACCAGATCTAGCCGATAGGGCACCGTGGTTTGATTTGGCAGAGCCTGTTTAACACTCAGCTTCCCAGTCTGTGAATTGATGGAGAATAGGTGGCTTCCATATACGGAATGCGTGAGTTGGTCGCGCAGAAGTCCCGAAGCAACAATATTTCTTGGTTGGGGTAATATTTTGTACTCCACTCCCCCATTTAACGCACCAAAGTCGGCATCGAGGGCTTGAACTCGGGAGATGACGACGTCAACTTGAGCAAAGAGACTAACCGAGATGTGGTAGTCAGTAGGCGAGGGGAATTGCCAAACTGGCTGGTTGTCATTTATGTCTACTAGATTGACACGAAGTAGGGAGATCGAACTTTCCTCCCCATCGGAGACGGAGATGAGTAAATCCACCCAATTAAATTGTTCCCTATCCAACCGCCCGGTGACCAGTAGATCACCTTTCTTGGTCACCTCGAGAGGGGAGACCTTCAACTTCTCAACTTTTTGCGACTTTATGGGAGCATAGGCTCCGGTTAGAGCGAAAATAAATCCACCAGTAGTGTTGGGGGTATCAGCATCAATGGCTACAAGTTGATGGATGCGGAATCCAATTTCTACCTCCTCTTCCACTTCCACTGTGAAGCAATCGACAGTTTGATTGATCGATTCAATGATAGGTGAGATAATCTTCTGGCACATCTTGTTCTCGACAGCCCTCAGGGAGGTTAGACGAGGTTGGTTGTCATTCACGTTTAAAATCTCCAAAATGACTGTCGCAGTGGCACTTGGTTGACACCTTGAATGCGTCTTTCGTTCACCAGCCAAAACCATAAAAGACATTGAGGTACTTGTCTCGTAGTCTAAAGGTGATGCCAGCACCAGAGTTCCGCTACCAGGTTCCACAAATATTTGATCATTTTCAAGACTTGTAGACATTTGAATACACCTTCCGGTATCCATATCACTAACTACCAGGTCCATCAATTTTGTACCAACTTTTGCATCCTCTTTCACAGATATTCGGTACACTTCCGTGGAATCTGGGAATACAAATTTTGTGGGATACTCGTCAACATCCTGTAGGGCAATGTAGACTGTTGCCTGGGTCTCTAGAGGCTTGCTTCCTGAATCTGCACAAGTGATCTTCAAGGCCAAAAAACCTGCCACCCCTTTACACCGATCTGCTTCAACAGGTTGAATGAGGTGTCTCAGCACTACGGCATCCTCTGCATCCAACGCCGTGATAGCAATTAGCCGATAAACGTTCATTTGCGGTGAAAGTTGGTTCACTTTGGTCAATTCAAAAGCTCTTGCCAGAGGTGACTCATCTAGGCGACAGGTGCACAGAGCATTACTCCCCTCGTCCTTATCTGTGACGGTAAGGTAAGCCAAGACAGTTGGATCCATCACCTCCTCCTTGTGGTCCACAACAAATTCTCCTCCAACAGTAGTATAGGTCAGTGTAGAGCCATTACTGAATGGTTTCAACTCAATAACGGGCCGGTGATTATTCACATCAGCTACAAAGATGACAACTAATGCAGTGGCATGTTTGCTGGCATGTGAGGTGGAATTGACACCTTCTGTGGCCTCAACCATGAAGGAGTACTTCTTAGGTTCAAGTTGGGGAGATTGGAGAAAGATTCGACCATTCCTTTCATCCACTGCAAAGGGGAATGGTTTACTTGATGACATTTTACTATTTTGCAGGGCGTAGGAAACATTTCCAAAGGGTGGCGAGTCATTGTCAACAGCCTCTACGGTGAGGATCGTCGTTCCAACTGGCGTGTCCTCATTAATTACTGCATTATAGGTGGAATTCAGGAAGGTAGGTGCATGATCATTGACATTTTCAATGTGAACTATGACACGGATGGAAGAACAGAGGTGTTCCACACGGCGATCTTCACAGGCTTGTAGAAAAAATGTATAGAGTGGAACACTTTCAAAATCCAGTGGTGACGAAAGACAGAGTTTAGGCACTCCGCCTCTTAAGAGCAGATAGAACGGAAGATTTTCCCCAATCAGGTGATAGGTGACAGGCGAGATGGAGGATTTTAAGTCCGGATCCACAGCAGTGGGTAGGTCTACAGCAGTCTCCCCAATTGCTGCAGTTTCGGGTAGACTTAAAGCCAACTCTTTGATAATTTGACCGCGATGAAAGAACAAAGGTGGTGAGTCATTAATGTCATCAATAATGAGATGGAGTGAGATAAGATACTTTTGATTGATTGAAATGAGGAGGGAGATTTGACATTCTTGAATCACTTCACCTACACCCTGAAGGGGACAGATCATCTCACGATCGAGGGTGGTTGGACTCTCTCCACTGGTGTAAATATCTCCGGTTGTGGTATTGATATGTACATAGGTAATCCATTCTTCTGGCGGTGGTGATTCTACACTAATTGAGCTTACCTCCTGCCTGGGCAATGCAATGCTTTGGAGAAGATTACCAATCAGCTTGTTAGCCTCGGTGTGCTCAGTCACATGGAATGTCAACTCGACAAATTTTGCCTCACCAAGACAGGCAATCCAAAGCAGTAGAACCGCCGGGAGAGAAATGGGAGAATGATGCAGAATTCTGACCGGCATGGACGCGGCGATGATGGAGGAAGAGACGGAGAAGGAGGAAGGGAAGTGGATAGTCTACACTGTGCCATGGAAACAAACCAATCCTGACCGAGATGTAGAGAGGTGCATGACCGAGGCTGAAGGACACTGCAAAGTGATACAACGCTTGTCCATTCTCCAAATACTCCACCTCGGAGGGTGATTTTTAGCTCTTCATTTGTCGTCAAATGTACTGGAGGGGGATTTTAAATTTGATTGGCTCCTGCAGGGAGGATTATCTCATTGGTCTGTGAGGACCAATCAAATGCTCGCTAGTACTGCACCAGGGTTTATATAACTTCGCTATTTCTCTTTGACCGAATTTAATGATATCTTCCGTTTTTTATAAAATGAACGTCAAGGGAGTGGATTCCTTCTTTTTTTTTAAAAAAAATGCGAATTGTTTTTAAGGGAGGAAAATGTCAGACTTGACACGGAATGCCATCTGATAAAGCAAAGCTTTGGAACTGACAAAACCACTAATTAGTGCCAGATAATAAAAACTATCAAATCATAAAGAAGGTGTTATGATTCTTCTTTTTTAGGCAGTTGACTTGACAACTCATGTCTGGGGAAGGGAAGACGCTACATCCAAAAAGTTGTCTGCACGCCGATGGTGGTGAAATAAAAAGTATTTGCGTTAGGTCTGCATCTTTATAATCCCTCTCCCATCGGTAAATTTGCTCTCTCTCTATATCACATCATTCTGTTTACTTTTCTTGTAAATACAAATTTCCGGGCCAACCATATGGCTTTAAGCTGGGGTTCTGGGCGCAGGCGGCCTCCGTTGATGGAATACCACAGGAAATGAGACTGATTAATTAATCATCAGACCCCGTATTTTTTCGAAAATTGTAAGCCTTAGAGCCCCTTTTCTTTAAAAAATTTTCTACAGTACGTAGAGAAAAAAACAGCTGTCATGGGCATTAAAGTTGCCAGACTATTTAAATCCCATTTGTAGCTTTTAAATAAAGGTCCATGAAGTGGCATGGGAAGATCGCGGAAGGCCGCCTTGGATACGTGCCGTGTCTAGAACATCGGCACGGAGTTTACGACAGCATCACGCCTTCCCACTGGATTCCAAACCTCAAAAACAGCAGCCCGTCTTGACTAAAATTCCACTAATTCGTAAAAAAGGGCAAATTTTTATTTAGGAAACAGAAGTCACCTTTTATTTACAGTGCAGAATCTTATCGAAACTTTTAAATGGACACAGTGCAGACAATGGAATTAATAAGCGTAAATTGTTTAGATTGTTTTGGAAGTGATATTTTTTTTGCAAAATTCCAACTTTTTGTTTATAATTCACCATGATCCTTTTTGGAAGAAGAAACAGCTAAATAAGGCTAACACAAAATTATTTTGTTTAAAAATCTGTAAGTATTGAAGCATGATGAGATTTGCAGCATGTTAATCTTCCCAAAGAAAAAGGCACAGAGCATGAAAATGACGAGGCCAATTATTTAAATTACTTCGTATCTGGATGCTTATTTGAATGAAGAGGAATGCAGAGGAACAAATCGACTTCGTTCACTCTCTTCCATGTGGCAGCTTCAGACAATGCAAAAGGTCCTTTTCCAACGGTGAGAGGTGCTCGTATTCAGCTCCCCAAGTCTTAAGGTTGGGGATCAAGGTAACAGGTTTCGCCAATCGCAAAGTGTCCACAGCGCCACTCCAACTTCCTGTCTAGGGGAGGACTATTTTCTCTAGAAAAAAAACATGTAGAGGCTGGCAAAAAAAGGCATTTTTTCCTAACAGAAAGGAGGCACTTGCTCTGGTCATACGCGTGAGTCGCCTTTTCATAGTGGTAACGTCTTTTACTGCCTAGGTGTCATTTTTTCAGTGGTGCACACAGGTCTAGTAGGCACCAGACCACTTTTACTCCTCTTCATTTGGCCCATCTTGACACAAATCTCCCACAAGCAGGCCTGACCGATAGGCCAGGAGGGATGAGGGTGAAGGCGATTTTCGCAAATCCATTGGTGGAAATTGTGGTGTTCTATAACCCCAGTTCCCCTCTCGGAGGAGGGAAGGGTTGCCTTTCCGTTATTTACCATCTATTAATTAGGGATACTAAGGTGAGGAGAAAGAAGGAAAGATAGGAAGAAGGATGGCTTGTGGTGGACCAACAATATGGGATTTGGAGTAAGTAATATCGGGTAGATTTAAGGCTTCCCTTCATGCTAGTCCTATGAGTTGACGGTGACAGCTTTAGGCAACCAGATCGGATCGTTTTTTGAGTGATTTATTTACTCATAATAATTGTTTTTCAAAAAGAAAAGAAGCATTTAGGAAACTGGTTTCTGAGGAAACAGAGCTCAAACCCACCAGAAAAGTACTTTGGTGGGCAGAATAGATTCTGTGACTGTAATCCAGCGGCCTGCAAAGCGATATTTGCAGACAAAAAATAATTAATGAAAGAGGGTTGCCTGATCTCAAATTATGCATTCACTTTTTGAAGCATTTAAACCTATTAAGATTGTTCCTATTTATTTCAAATGATGGAGAAGTCATTTTCTTTTAAAGTTCGGAAACCGGATATGTATAATTTATTTTTATTTTACAGCGTCGGCGCCTTTTTATGAATCCGGACATATCCAGCCTAATTCTCAAAAATGACGGTAAAAAACAATAGTGATTCGCAGGTCTACTAAACATCTGTTGCGACTGAGAATAAGTACAAAACTACGGTTATTTTTCCTTTTGTTTAAGTATACCTCGATGCATAGCTAGAGCTAAGTATTTCTAACTATTTCTAGATTGGTTTACTTTTTTTACCCTTAAATTTAGGGGATTTGAGAGTTTGTGCTTCGTGCTATCAAAGGGCTTTAGTTTTATCGTTTTTTTTGCGAATCTAAGAGTGTATCTTATTGGGGTTATGAGTAAAACCCACATCGGCAGAGGGTGAGGGTAGAAGCGTCGCACGATCGTCTAACAAGCGGCTAGAGAAGTGAAAATGGAAATAGCACTTCTAAATGATCATCCATCTTCAAATTAGGTGACATGGTGGCCTCCTTTTTTCTTATGCCAGTGAGTTCGGAGGTTGGGGGATGAGATTAGCCACACACACAACACAAATGTTATAATGCAAGACTTCCTTTGAATACAAAAAGCTTTAGCCGATAGGACGGTTCATTCTCCAACGGATCATCAGTCCGTCTGGCTTTTCGATTGAGGAGGCAGTTTGACACGTGCAGTCGTGGTCACATCGGGACGCAGATGGCTGTCAACCTATTCACAGGTTATACCGCAACCAAAGCGAGCTTAATTGGTGCAAATCGAGGGTATGGAGGGTTAAAAGAGTCTGCTGGACGAGATTTTAGACTTGCTTGCTTTGAGAGAGTAGTTTACTCGATTTCTGCGATATGTGTTGCTAAATGCTTGAAGTAGAAGCGGTATTACGGTGTGCCGTCTAGTTGGGTGCTGTTAAGGGCTCCAATAAGCAATTCACGGTGCTTCAGCGCCTGTAATGTAGTATTTTGCAAGGGAGGCGGTGTTGTTCACTCTATCGGGGGCCAAAAACAACTTTTTTTATCACATTTGGTCAGATCGGATAAAAGGAGGTCATACAACGCTAAATATTTTAACTGTTACCACCGAGACACTGATCCGTCGAAAGATATTTCTAACGTCACACTGTCCATTGCTTCTAGGGGTAAAAGGTAGCCTACGTCTCCTTTGAGAAGAGCGGGAATTATAAACGCACCTAAAGCCATCAGTAGGACGGGACCTGTCCGAGAGAAGTTGTCATCAAAATCTCTCCCTCTCGTAAGTGATTTGGATCAGCGGCACTAAATTATCCTTACTTTTACCTCGCTTGTACACCTACAAGGAAATGGAATCTGCTCTCTGCCTCTCTCGCGCTTCTCCTCTCTCACCTCTCTCTGGCTCTGTTTCCCTCAGGTAGGTAGAACTGACGCGACCACCACGTGCAGGCTGCACGCAGACGTTAGGCTTCTGGGTGATGGAAACGCCACACAAACACACGTACACAGGCGTAGGATAAACAGGAGCAATCAAATCTCTCGTGTGAAGGACAAAATTGTGCAACAATCATGTCGACCATTTGACAGCTGCATGTGTGTGTGTGTGTGTGTTGAGATGCAGAGGGAAGTCAGAGGGTGGAGATGTGGGAGGCGGGAGGTGGGAGTTGGGATGTGTGGGATGGGAGGGATGGGAGTGGAGTAAACAGAGGAACTAAGATTGACGACATGAGATGTGACTGGAAATCGTCCTTGCGTGAAGTAGGTTTGGCAGACGCTTCCACTGAACTGCCCTCCGACTCTCACGCCAATCACCTTTGTGCTGAGAATGAGCGAGAAGAGGGAGGTATGGAGGGAGAGAGGTAGAGAGTTTAATAGTGAGAAAGGTAGGTGTAAGTTAATCAGTTAATTAGCTCGTGACCTCCGCATTTTTGTTCTCTGGCCACTAGCACTCTTGTGGCACTGCAAGATGAATTTGGGTGGGGGAAAATAGTGTGTATATTTTTGTTAAGAAAAGAAAACTGCACTTTATTTTTTTCCCTTCCTCCTCTTCCAACAGTAGCCATGGTTTCGACCACTCTGCCCATCTACATTAGCACTTAAGTGAGTCAACTTGACATTCATTTTTCTCCATTTGGAAACCATGTCTGGCGATTAAAGTTGATCATTTTTTTGTGCGCGCCCTGTCAAAAGTGTCACAGCCGCAGGAAAAATAGGGACGTGTGAAATTTCTAACAACTTCCCTCGAATTGGCACAAAAGCGTGTCAAGAATTTCACATACTTTTCAAAGCACTTAGAGCCTTTTTGGGCATGGAAGGAAAAAATTTTATTAAAGAATTAAAAATGCCTAACGAATCATCAAATACTTGAATATGTTTAACCTTAACCTATATGGGGTTGCTTTTGGGACTTAAGTAGTATTATTTAAGAGGAATTTTCATAAAAGACTAAGTAATTTAGGTGCCCTTTTTTCTGGTATTAGGTGACCAAGGCAATTTTTTGCGTCTACACTTTATTTATTTCTCTCTGTACTAGGTCATGCCAACTATCGGAAGGAAAGAGAGCAGACTAGCAGCCATTAGTCCATCGGTGTTTACGACTTTTTATTCGCTCTCCATGTACATTGTGGGATAAAACAGTGGGGCAGTTAGGCTGCCTCATCAGTTTACCTGAAACTCGCCAGCAAAGCTGCGGAAGCCTGGCGCTAAGCAACCTGTCACCATTATTTGGCGCGATTAAGGCATCAACCAATCTGTGCCTACATTTTGGAGGTGGATAAGTTAAAGTGAGGTTCTCTTTAGATGTCACACATAAAAATGATGGGAGTATGTGTGAAAACCACCCACAATGGCATTTACTTCTGACAGATTGACTTATGATGCGATTTGGCTTGTGTCATGTCATACTATGTTCTTAAATAGCCACCCCTAACAAATCCCCTCATTCCCTAGCCCATCTCACCCTCCCGTCCAAAGCGCTGGAACGGTCAACGGTCGGCTTGGCGGTCAGAGGAAGGCCATTCGCCCACCCCGCCTTTCTACCACCACTGAGGAATGGTTTAAATTACTTACTGCGGGAGAATGGGAGGAAAGAAAGCAACCTAGGTCGAATTTATTTACTTATTTACTTTCAAACGGTAAGGCAAATTCTAGTCAAGTTGGGTAGAAGGAAACAGGAGTGAAGGGTGGGATGGAGGAGAATGTCAACTGAAAGAGAGAAGAAGCTGCGGAGTATGAAAGGGAAATAGGGGAATCAAAAGGGAGCAAGAACGAAGAGGTAACTAACAGTTGCGTGGCTTAGTAAAATATTTTTCTCTTTTTGGTCTGCGTAAAATCCACACTGCAAAGAAGACAATAGAACTAGCCAGCCTATAGATGGAGGTGTCTGTACCTTCGTGTACATCAACAATTTGACAATATCTCAAGATCGTTCAAGACCTCGTACGTCGCCCTATTTTGGAGAGGTAGAAACTGCAATGCCTTTATTTGATTTGAAAACTATCCATTCGTAGTTTTCGTTAAAGTTGGACTGGATGTTGGTCAGAGTTACACATAAACTTGGCGGTATTACATCCCTTGACAGGTGCCAGGTGAACACTTGGTAGTTATTAGGTGTGGCATGATGCACAGTTTCGTGTCAATCAAGGCGGAGAAGATGAAGTATTCATTTAAAGGTGTTAGCATGAAGCCTACCAATGCCGGAGTTAAATTTTTATTATAATTCTTTTTACAAAAATGTTATCAGTTTAATAATTCTTCCCATGATAAAGGAATGCAGTAGGTGATCATGTCATCTCTCTCTCCCTCCAGAACAAGGTAAGAGAAGGCAAAAAATACCGATTAACATTTTATTAAATATAAGGGGAGTCGGGGAGGTGTTGAAGAGCTTTATAATGAAGCAAAGTTATTAATGTCCACTGAGGCAAATTCTCATTCCCACCCCCGCCTCCACGATTAACAAAAGGTCAACTCTGAAATCTAGAGGAAGAAACTCCAAAAAGTACTTTCTAAGCCAAAAATCAGTGACAATGTCACTAAAAAATCTGTCAAAAGGGGACAATTTTTTAACAGGAAGAGGGTGGGGGCAGAGGAATGACGAGGTGAAAAATAAGGGAAAGGGAAATTCCTTGTTTAAGGTGCGGACCTATTTACATCACCTTTAATCGACGAATAGAGCAAAGTAATTAATTAATATACAAAAAAATTTATGCTTTTTCTTCTTTTCCCCTGTTGCCTTTTTGGACCATCGAAAAAGAGAATATTTTCAAAAAAAATTAGCCGAAATTTGACTCTAATCTCATATTTTGAAAGATAATGTGCTTACTGATGTCGTAATTTACCTAAATAGTTTAACAAAAGACATAATAAAAGGGCTTCCATTTTCTAATTTTGATCTCTAGAAAGAGAAAATCATGCCCGAAGAGATGGAATAGGAGGTGAGGAGGTTTAAACTTCTTATCTCATCCCACGTTGTGGGGGATAAATCTCCTCAGGCGTTAGTGTTCCGACACTAAGAGGTGTAAGACCCTGCATTATCTCCTGTCTCGTGAGAATAGACCTTTTACCTTTCTCTTCTTCATTGATAGAGCTTCTCTATCTCGGGCAGAACCTGCACGGAGACAGTTCTGTGGCCTGTTCATCATACACGCATACACGCACACACACTCGTCCCAACGCCAGCACATCCAGAATGCATGCCTCAGATATGTGTAGCGGGTGGTAGGTGAGTATATTGCCGATCCGTCCAACCACTGCTGCCTTGCGCATTGCCCTTTTACGTCGCAAATCAGTCAGCCAGTGAGTTGCTCGGTCATGCAGACAGGCAACACTTCAAGATGCATGTGAGAGAAGTGAAGAACGCCAAGTTAGGAGTCACTAACACTCGCTGTCGCCCGCTTGTGTATGGTACCTGAGTGGGATCTACGTTCATTCATCCACACCCACGAGGTAGATGCAAACCAGGTGTTGCATCACTCGTACCAAACACTGCTGACAGGCTGTTTGGCCTGACACTGTTGTCCAAGGCTTCCGTGGCTTAAAATGCAAGTAAAGTTTTGCAAATGGATTGGTGAAGTAGATAAATTGCAGCAAACATCGATGCGTTTCGCGTAGCTTCACATTTCTGGATGGAGATGGCTCCAAAATGGTGGGAAAAAAATGCTGATCATAAAAGAGCATATCACGATACCGCTTCATTGGCCGAGAGACTGATGACTACCTTCCCTCCGATCTCATAATCCGTACAGAAAATGTCAAGTCCCTTCTTTATTGCTGAGGAAAGCCATTATAGGGGGTTATGGCGCACCCATCACTAACAGCTTCTCTTACTCACCAATTCTCCCTCCATTCGCTGGCTAGCCCCATCGTCGAAGCATTACCAAATAAATCCACCATGAATAAACGCATTGAAACAGCCGAATTTGAGATTTTTTAAGTAGGTAAATATTTTTAAGCTCCCTTTTTGGGGTTTATTACATAGAGAGTTTCCCTTTCCCCTTCTTAATTGTTGAATAAGAAGGCTTTCTTTCTAAAGGAAAAAAAAATTTTGCTTAAAATCTCCTCTACAACGCCTTTGCATTGCTAAAGATGACATGTTAAAAGACATTTTGCCTCTTTAAAAGGCCATCCTCTGCATCACGTCTGCAGCGCTAGGGTCGAGAGGCACTAATTGTAAATCTTTCCTCCTTGTTAATTCTTATTCTTCTTCTTCTCCCTCGTCCTCCATGACCACGTTAATTATTGCTAACAAGGAGATACAATACGTGCATTTTTTTTCGCCTTCAGTAAGAGGTCACTTTACAAAGCATCTATTAGCCATGGCACGACCTCCACAATGGCCACATACGCGATGGCTGGTCGACGAGCACGGCAACGGCTGCAGTGCTTCAACCTACTGAGCATTCACGGCTAAGGGCTTCGTCACTAGCGGTTGGAACAATTCGGCTGTCTCACTGAGGTGAAAATCTTCCCTCACTATACCCCTGACAAGAGTTTCTACGTCTCCACCGTGGCAAATAGCCTTAAATATATCAATTTAGCAAAGACAAAGGTATCACTCCTCCGGCTTAAGCAGTTATAACGGGAATAAAAAAAGCTTTGCAAAAGTATTACTTATGGGCTTCAAGGGAATTCTCAAATGACGTCGCTTATAAACTAATAAGCAGTAGATAAATACTTGGTAAAATCATTACGTTGCCTTTGATAAATCAGCTTTTGGAGTGCAAATTTTTAGGTCAAATGATTATAATATTCTCTGATTTTTTGTGATTTTTTTTACCTTTAAAGGTCAAGTTAATAAAATTCCTTGATCTAAGTGTCAACGCATCTACCCGCCCCTCGCCACCGTCCCACAGTCTCCCCTTTCCTGGCTATTTTTAGCCAATAAGAAATCGCAAATTTGGCAACTTAGGTGGTCCAATTTATGCAATCAAAGAGGGGAAGTTGAGAGTTTTTTCTAATTAGGCTGTCTTACATCTCAAAGAAGTGATATATTTCTTCGCATTTTTTGGAGCATTAAACACCGCCCAACAGAGGGGACTAGTTTGAAGGCTTGTAGGCACTGAGATAAGGCATTTCAATTAAAAGATTTTTCCCTTTCACAGATATTTGTAACTTGCACATTTTTTCCTACCTACATAACCCCATTCCCTCTCTCCCTCCCTTTCCTCCCTCTTTGCTGAGACGTCAAGCACTATGCAATGTCGGAGAAGTTGTTATCACCCATCATTGACATTCTATTTGATGAGTAAATTTTATAGGTGAAATTTCAAAACCCTCTTTCTTGCATTTATTTCCCTTATACCAACTCGCCTCTCCCTTTTTGTCTCCCACTCCACATATACACATACATACACATCCGTTCCTGGCTAAAACCTGCTGCCTTCAAGAGGAGGCGAATTTGATAAAGGGGAGGAGGGAAATTCGCCTTCTTTAAACTTACTCCAAGTGCATAAATGCCTTGCTTACCATTTGAACAACTTGATGAAAGAGCTCACGTCATAGGCAGCAATTTTGTTTGGGTGTGGGGAGAACCGGGGGAGGTGGGCTGAGAGAGGAGCAGCCTGTCGTGGTGGAGGAGAACGCGAATTCATCCTTTTGTGGGGTGAAATCAGATTAAATCTGAGTCGCAGGTTTCGAAGGAGGGGAAAAAATTCGTGAGGTTCCAAGTGCTATTTTTTGCCACTTTGCATGCATGCGATCTTACCAGGCCGCCTAGTTGGCGGCGTGGATGCTGTTGTTGTTTATGCGTCTGGACTACAAAGGCATAGATAGACATCAGTCTATCTGTTTAATGGTCTGTCATATATTTTGGAGTTGTTTTTTGAACCCTCCTCTCATAAACCGTCTGGCAAAAGAATATGATGGGGATGTGTTTTGGATGGAGCTGACTTGTTTTCATCAGGGATGACTTAAATGGCACCCTATGGCGTCAAGAGAGGAGAACAATGGCAAGCCAAGACAGCTATTACCTTCACTTAGGCAGGAGTCCAAGATGGTACATGCTGCTTGCTGATCAGGAGGAGTTAAATCTCCCTATCTACCAATAAATGCGCGGACCGAGTCCTTCCCCTGCCTTTGCTCCTTCTGCGCTCACCTGGAAGACGTGGACAAGGGGTCGATGACCCATCTGCGCACCATTACATAGGTATTACTCCGAGGATGCAGCGGCATGCATGTCATTATTCCACCTTTCCACCCTGATTTAACATCACCGCATTACATGGAAAATAGGCTTTTCGGGCCATAAATAGACTTGAAAGTGTTGCACTGTCAAAACGTAAACGAGCTGTCGAGATAGAGTTCATGGACTTTAATCACTTAAGATTGAGAGAAAACGTTTTTTGGGCTCTGTTCAAACTTTTCTTATTTACTCTTTACCATATGCCGAGGTGAATTTCACTGCTGATCAGCTTGATGGGGACGGGAGGCTGAAGGAAGGGGCAGCGGTAAAGATGTAACAGCCTCCATCCGATCTAATCCAAAAGTGCGGTTCCTTCATCTGCCAAAGGTCATTGCTACCCTCCCGATGCTCAGTATCACTTATTATTAGCGCCGTTTTTGAGAGGTCGATTCCATGTCTCCCAGCTTTTGGGAGAAGAAGATGTCATGACAACTGACGGGAAAAAGAGGGAGAAATATAGCGGTAGATTCCGCCCTTTTATTTCCAGCCGCATAGAAATTTGTCAACTGAAACACCCTTCAAGGTTGAATGAACAGTGCATGGAAAGCCCATTTGGGTGCGGAGCCTGATTTGCCCACGAATGTGTATACAAAGAGGTTCTTTTCGCCTCCTCCATTTAAGCAAAGCCTGTGAATGTCACTCTGTCAGGCTTGTCAACTTTGTGAAAATTTATCATAAAAAAGGGTCTCCCCTCCTCCGCCTCACTCTTGTCGGTTGACAAAGTAAAACATTTTGGGCTAGGTCAATTTGGGAGAAAATGTGGACGAGTTTCAACCTTTGGTGTGAGGTAATGGATTTCAAAACTTCCGCTTTTCCCATTCCGACTCTTCTCATAAAACCACTGCGTCGTAGTCTTCGTTACTGCTCGAGGGGGAGGGGAGGAATGACTTACACTTGTCAATTTTGGAACGGGTAACTCAGCTCCCCTAGAGTACTTTTGACAGGCGATCTTGACATTGGTTTTTTTCCCTTTTGTTTACTTTGCTGGAGGACGATCAAAAGCTACTGAGAGATTGGAAGATTTCCACGAGTGACGTATCATTCCTGACTTGTCGGGGTTTCTTCCCACGCACATTCCTCCACAAAAGGATTCCTTTTGGAGGAAAAAGGGGAAGGGGATTTGGAGGAAATCAAGTTCCGCCGGAAGGTCAATAATTGATAACCTTAAAGCAGTCGTCTAAAGTCATCGTTCTGGCAGCTTAGATATCCGTCTCATAGGTAGAAAGCTTCTCAGCCCTCCTCTATGGTATGTTTCAGTAAGATGGTTTTGTAAAGAATTTCAAGCGTTATGAAGGAGAAAGGGCAAAAAATTCTTCCATCTCCTCTAAACTTCAGTGAATGAAGTGGAACTCCAAAAGTGGTCACTGTGTGTGGGTTTGCCTCACTTGGCTTCTTGCTTCCTATAAAAAGACTTATGGAGGTAAATTTATTTTATGCCACCGTTTTGTACCTTTTCTTTTGTCCTACATTTTACCCTAGATTTTGTGCGTGCCGGAGGGCAAAGTAAATACCTAGCACAAATACACCAAAAACGGCCTCACATGGGCATTTGTCAAGGGGAAAAATGGAAGAATGTCACTTTTTTCTTTACTTCTTCTCACACAAAAAAGGTCAGACTGATTCTCTGGTTCAATGCAAAAAGCAACAGATGATGACACCGATGGTGGCAGGTTTAATATTTCCTCTCCTTAGAATGACCCTCCACGTAAGTTTCATCACTTTCAAGTAGTATATTTAAGTGGGCAAACTCGTTTTTCATGAAATATGACTTAGCAGAACCTTATTCACGCGAACCAACCTTCTGGTGCAGAAGGCGCCATCGGTGCCTGAGGGAGACGATGAGGAGGAGGGCCCGAGGAGGGGCCCAAAACGAGGTAAGGCTATTTCCGTGTTCTAGTACTTTCTTTTTTTGCGTAAAATTTTTCACGAAAAGAAAAAAAAGACTAGCTAACTAAGTCCTGATAACCTATTTTTTATACCAGATGATAATCTCGACACTGCACCACTGTCATAAAAGTATTCGGTCTAAATGGCCCCATTTACAATCGTCCATCCAACTGTTCCAAAAGCATAAATTTTAAATAACCCGATTAGCTTCAACAATCCTCCTCCTCGTTCTTCCATTCCTTCTTGACTTCCTTTTTACTTATTTTATTGCCTAATTGGTCAACATCGATGCAGAACAAATGGTGTTGGTAGGATGTAAGTTGAAAAAGAAGAGCGTAAAGATAAAAAGAGGACGAAGAGGGATATGCAAATAGCAAGGCTCGCTATTACCCAGTTGAGCCTTCCTACTGTTGGTGGGATTAAAGCACAACTTTGTTGGCTTTCCCTCACCCCTTCTGCGCTCCAACGCCCTCCAACCCGCCTCCTCCTTCAAATTTTGCCTTTCAGTGATTGGGACATACGAAACAACCAACTTTTTGCCACAAAACCGCACAGTCTTGCATCTGATGCAGCCAAAAAATGGAGGACAAATGTGGGCTCCTTTCGGGCAATTCTTAGGTGCGCGTGAAAACCTTTCAAACAATGCCAGCTGTGCAGTGCATTTGCAGCTCCTCTTCTAGGAAGGGGCCACCGGCTCTGCTGTCCACCAGTGAACCCGAAGGGAGATTCTGTACTGAGATTGTTCACTGGTTGAGAAAAATGCGGGTAGGTGTGGGACTAGGCGACGTTGCAGCGTCCATAGCTGTCTAGCCTAGATCTCATTCTTTCGCATAAATATAAAAAAATTCAACACACCAAATCAAAACACGAAGAAAACACACTTGTTTCCCCCTCACCTCCACAGATTCAAGCGTCATAAATTATTGGCAATCATTCAGATATAATCGCTGATTTATCACTTCGTAAACAAATATGAAATAAATAGGCCTATAGATTAGGATAGACAGAAGCCCTCTCCCCCACTCTCCCCTTCGAGTTAAAATAACGCCCAACTGTGATTTTTAGCCCTAAAGTCACCTCTCGCGCGCTTTTTCTCTCCCGAGCGAGTGTGAAAGTTGAGGGAGAGGAGATAAGACTTTGTAACAATTATTACAGCCATTCAATTTTTTACTACTTGCTGAGTGAGTAATAAGACAGTGTCATCGTCTTCTCCCCTCCACTGCCCTTCTTCTTCCTCTCTATGTCCTCTCCTCTCCACCTTTGTTGAAGTTAATGGGGGACTAATTAAAGGTGGTAATCAGAGAGAGAGGGGGGCGAAGTGAATTTAAGGTTTAAAGAAGGGGTGAAAATGGGAACGAAATAAAAAATTGCCACTGCTAGGGGGGAGAGAGAACATGTTCACATGGAAGTCCCCCAGATGGCAACCAGAACGAAAAGAGGAAGGCTAAAAAAAGGGAGATCCTTAGAGGTAGAAGATATGCGCACAACTAGAACTCTGGATATTTGGTTTTGTGTTGGAGTGCTGAATGCTCCGAGGTGATCCAATTTCAGCGTCCTCCAATTGGCTATTGACTAAATGACCAATCATAGCAGGGGGAGGACATGGTGGGAGGCTTAACTATACAATGTTCAGGGAGTGGGAGGCGGTCTAATCCCCCCCATCCAAATCTGAGAGCTTCATTTTGGTTGAACATGATAGAATTGATTCGATCTCGCCTGATTTCCAAAAGTGGGAAAAAAAATTATTAGAAGAAGACCTTCTTGCGCTGAGAACAGCTATCAGGCATGTTTGATGCGAATGAGTAGTAAAAGGGAAAAAGATGGAAGTATGAAAACTACAGTGAATAATTGCATCTGAAATCATCAAAGTTGCTCAGAAGACACCGCTACCATTAAACGATCCACCAACTACGACCTCCCAAAACAGGCACCTTGTCACCTCTAAAAGGCTCTGCATCCCCTGTAAGTATGTGTGTGTGCCAGCAGAGACATTCACGATGAAGTATTCACTGGCTTAAGGCCAAACAGTAAGGCTAGCTTAAGCATATAATGAGTCAAAGAGAGGTAGGGATCTGACAAGAAATTGACTTGGTAGTAGAAAAATATAGGCCAAAGGGAATGGATCTGTAGGAGCCTAATTTTCTTACTTTTAGCGTCCCCGACAAAGGTGAAACGATCAACCCCGTAAAGATGATATGATTCTGAAATTTTCGTCTTGATCATGAGGGAGAATTTGCAGACTAGTTGGATGTACGATATGAGAAGTACATTCCATCATCGTCAATGCCTCGGTTTGTTAGCCCTCTATATGCACAATTACTCCAACACATCTGTTTTAACTCTCCGGACGTTTCCACTTTTCACGCTTACTTGACGAGTCTTTGAGAATGCCTCGTCAAAACTCGCGATCTCATTACGTCCTCCTGGCTGGTCAGTTTTAAGGTCAGAACAAGGTCGAGGCCAATCAAAATACTTTAGGTAGGACAGAAAGCAGCCACCCTGCATTGGCGGCAATATGGAGCCGTTGGAATTTGACATGAGCTGGAATTGTGTCGGATTCCTTACTGTCTTTGTTAGTAGCCCTCTCTATTTGACTCCAATTCGTATTTCATCAATCCAAGACGGAAAAAGATTCACCGCTCTGACCACAGTGAAATTTACCCAGTCAGTAGGCAATGTGACAACCAGGTAAGTAATCGAGGCGTCTAGACGGGAAAATACCACACAGTGTCTGGGCCGTAGACTGCTCTGGGAGGGGGGGGAAGGCAGGAGGAGGCGAAGGGGAGGGAGTTAGAGTGCTAATTATGAAAATTGCATTAGTTAGCGCCACCAAATTCGTCGTCGTCGTATGGTTCTGGAAAATGCGTGCCAAGGTGCAACAAAGGCTTATTAAAACTGCGAGCATTATGGCGTAACCAATAAAAATCGCTACTGCGGCGACAAATTTTGGCGTCACAAGCACACACACGTTCATTTATTTAGCTAGCCAGTTAGCTGTTCAGCTAGATATCGAGGGTGTCAAGAAACCCTTCTCTCTCGCTCCGTGTCTGTGTGTGCGTATGTATGAGAACCTTGAGGTCTTCCCTGCTCTCGCCCTCCACCTCGTGCGTCAGCGAACGAGGCACCGCATATGGCGAAATCGGCCACTGGGAGGGAGAGATGACAGAGCTTTCTTTTCCCATTTAACTAAATAAAAATGTTGGCGATTCGAAGGGATACTTTATGATGTGTAGTAGACAGCTCTCAAAGTACTCGGGAGAAGGCGCGTGAAAGGTTCTGGTCTGTTGACTAATTTCTAGTTCACCTTGAGGCAAAAGTAAAAGCTTTTGGGGTGATTTCTAGGGTCAGTGAACGACAGACTGATCGAAGGAGATGCGATGACACCAAGTACACAGTTAAATACATTTCAACGCAAGAAAGAGGCTTGAATGAAGTGTTGAAGGTAAAATAAGCGAATGTAGGGGGGGAAAACCACATCGTTGAGAAGAAATTCCTATTCCTACATGACAATACCAATTCTAGAAACAAAGACACAGGGATTAGTTGATCAGTCAGCACAAAGAACGAACTCAAGGGACTACCCTCCTCCTCCTACCACAAAACTTGCCCATGAGAAGATTAACACTTTATGGGGGAGGATGGGAAAGAAGACCTTACCTTTTACTCCCCTTTTCTTGAACTTAGACAACCACATGTCAAATGAGCATGAAAAATGGATAGCTGTGAGTAAACACAGAGACAAGAGATGCAACCGTATTCTGGTTGCTTTATTATAAGATCTCGCAGAAGAGGCAAGATTTTGAAACCTCAGTTGTACATTTAAAGGGCGTTATTTGACAGTTGACAACTTCATCAAAGTGGAGGAGTAAAGAAAAAGACTTAAGGAAGTTAAAAGCCAAACTACTGCTCCTCTAGTTCTTCCGCATTCAACTCTTCCCCACTTCCAACATCGTCAAAAATCTCCTCTTCTTTCGACGTCCGCACAGCTTGGCCTCGTTGGAGAATCAGTGCTTTTAAGTCAGCCGAAATGGCGGAACCTAAAAGTGGAAGTTAATGGGCAAGGATTATGGAGGAAGTTCAAGTTAAAACCAAGGAAACTAATGCCCACAACTCTGCCCAGTACATACACGTCCTCATGAACAAGCCCGATGGTGTGCGATTGGCAACTTCAGTGAATGCTCCACCACGTTAGTCCCAGTCCAGTTCTATACACCCAACTGACGTCTAACATAATGATTTACAAGTCTTTCCATGTCTAATTTGACTGCTCTTGTAATTAGGGCTACGAGTTGCCAACCGATTCCAGCATAGCAGCAGGCGTGCATCCCACGTATAAGATAAACCAGTACTCCTCCCATGCAATCCGAGGTCGCTTGTTATTCAACCATTTCTGGAGGTTGAAGAGATAATTCTTTGTAATACTCACGCCTTATAGAGGTTTCTGCATCGATGAAATGAGGGGTGTCGTCCGACCGCGTTTGTGTGGGCAGCACTTCTGCCGTCTTGACAAGGAGGTGGAAATTTTGACCACGTAGAAGGAGGCGTTTCTTCATATCTGGAGACGGACCTCGAGGAGCCTTCTTCTGAAGGATATCACACTCGTCACTCTAAAAGAAGAATAAAGAGTTCTGTTAAATAATGGAGACAATATCAACTGGCGGTTGTACTTACTGATGTATGAAAAAAGATGATGATGACGAAAAACCACGGAAACTGCTCGGGCATTCAAACGATCTCGAGGGGGATTTAGCTAACCCATCCCAAAAAAAGGTTTGCGGAGAAATTTGGAGTGAGGCGAAGGAGAAAATTCCGGCGCCAGGTATAATCAAAATGGAGGTAGCACAAAATTAATTAATTATTTTTCTGATTTATATAGACGTTCTGTGGTCTCCTACCTTCGTCGAGGAGGACATACAAAGTGAACTCTTGTCCACACAAGCCAAAAAACAAGAATTTTATATTTGAGGAGCCTACTCCACTCCTACTATTACCACTATCCGTTGTCTCACTTGGCTACTGTTCCACGAAATGTCACTGAGTTATAAAGCAAGGGATTTGTGGTGGTTGAAAATACTTCTAACATGCATGGAGGAGTTTTTCTTTTCCTTTGACTGCTACAGTCGACTGAACATTGGTAAAGAAAGCACGGCAGTTGGAAAGAAATTTCGTGGTTCGATGACCAAAGAAACAAGTGACCGGTCAGGCAACAAGTGATATAAGGAGAAGGAACTTGTACTTGAGGAGGGACAATGAGGAGGAAAATAGAGCTTTCTAATTTTGGATGCCCAAAGGCCTCTTTAGATTGGTTAAAAAGATATCCCCACTTTGATTAATTCCCCACGGTAATCTCTAAGTAACGCATCAATCCTAGCACATAATTCTTCATCATTAGAGAAGAACCAAGAGACTTAATCAAGGTGAGGACTTCAGTGATTCACCCTCCCCTTCCCTCCCCTGAGAAAAATCTTTCAAGTCGACTCCGCGCAGTGCGTTCAGAGAGCGCACTTGCAGCAAGTGCTCTTTACGACAGTTGACGAGAAGGAGCAAAAACCTTAGAACCCTTTGTAGGGCAGACATGTCCAAATATCTCTCATCGGACTTGGGTAGATTTTTAATGAGAAGGGGTGCCTAGACATGAGGAAGGCGGCGGATAGGCCACAGTCAATCAACGATGTCCTAACCAACTTCCGGTGCGCTTGCTGTCCGCATATCACTAAAAATCATTTAAAAAAAACATGAGAAAAGTAAAGGCTTTTTATACTATGGAAAAAAATGGGGTGAGGAAGGTAAAGGAGGGAGACATTTTATAAATTTCAACAACAATAGCACCTATAATGAGGTAGCGTTGCAAAGAGACAAAAGTGGGCAACAAATAGCAAAAAAAAAGAAGAACATTACGCGATCATGGAAGAAGAAACACAGATCCTCGTAAATGTTTGATGATTTTCACTCACGCGCACACAAAAAAACTTCTAAAATTTTCTCCCCCAAAAGATTCTCCCTCCCTCCAAAAAGGCAGAGAGGAACGAAACAGGAAATTAAAATTCGATTAAAAAGTACAAAAATAAATTTACTTTGACAGGAGAATTGTAGATGGGAGCACAGTAGGTCGAAAGTGAGGAAAATAAAAAAGGCTGAGGTGCAGGTGAAGGCTTGAGAAATACGCGGAGAAGGGAGGAAGGCGACGGAGCGGACGTGGGTGAGAAGAACTCCATTAATAAACAGGAAATCCAAAAAGGAGGAGGAAATAAAAAACATTATTTTTGCAAAAAGCGGAGACGAACATGTAGGGCGAATTAAACAAATAAAGCTTACTTAGAGCTTCATAAGATGGGAAAAAATTCGACGCTGAGAATTTTGCGCAGTCGTCTTATCCGCCGCCCATCAAAGTGTCCAAGAGGCGCAGGGGGAAGAGGTGTGGAGCATGGAAAAAGGGTTTCGCTTGAGAAGCGCGATGAGAAAAGACATGATAGCAACTCGATGAAATAAATCAGTCGACACAGGATGACGCCCTGTTGGAGATTGACGATTTGACGGGCTTAAACACATCAAAATGCGGCTATTTATGCAAGGCCATTCGAACGAATCAATGACCTAGGCCAACAGAAGAGGAAATCAGTTAGCAAACCAGAAGGTGCACCCTCCTCTTTTTTAGCAAAGTGATTCCTTTATTAACGATTTGAGGCAAAAGAAAAGAAGGGGGAGAAATATTATCACCTTTTCTTTGAGAAATAAAATGGCTTGACCACCAGACTCACAGTGGAAAAAAATGGTTTCTCCACTTTATGGTGATTTGAGAGCCTAAAAGCCCTGAAAATTCTTTCTTCAAAATTATTTTAAAAAAGAAAACAAAATTGGTGTTAGCAAACATTGGAAAAGTGAGAAAGTGCCGGAGATCTCAAAATCAACCAATTGTTCGTTCTCTGCCTTCTTGCGTGCTCCTCTTCCCAAAAAAGAATGAAGAAGTGGGGAAGTTGAATACGTAGAAATGGATGCTAGTGAAGTAGAACTCCTTCCACAGGTGGATTAGACAAGTCGTAGAAAAAAGGAAGGCGGACGAAATTTACCAACAGGAAATCAACTCGTTTTACTCAAAACCTGGGTTGTTTTTGGCAAAAAAAGAAAAGAAACAACCTTGTAGGAATCGCCAGATAGAAAGCGAGGAGAAAGAAGGTAGGCGTTTCCTATTGGAAATCGTGGAGAAAGGAGGTAATTTTGAAGACAATGGCGACGAAGAAGTGGTAAGAATGGAGAAGTAAATATCCTAACTGCGAAAAGAGGTGGGAGAAAAAACAAGGTGCTAAAGAGAAGGAGGGCAAAACAGAAGGGTAAAAAGCGATGGAAGTCTCCCACCTCCCGAAGCACATCAATGACAGCACAATGGAGGCTTTGTCTTGCTCCATTTTAACAAACCGATTTTAGAGCGTCAAATAAAACATTATAACCGCAAAAGAAAAGGTGATTAAAGGCGATCAACATTTTGTTCCTCCCTCCTCCAGGGAAAAAAGGTGGAGGAGAGAACAAAAAGTTGGTTCTGCTTTTAGTACCTGGGAGTAGAAAATTAGATGATTTCAAAGGGGATGGGAATTCGCAAACTTCAAAACAGTGCCCAAATGCCAGCTTTATTTGATGAAAGAATTCAAGGAAAGTTCAATACCTCTAAGGTGAAAATCAATGGTTCAAGTTACGTTTAACTTCTACGTGTGAACGTGTGTGTATGTGGACTGCAAATTCGGACAAATAACTCCACTAAGCCGCTCTTTTTCCTCCACTTGCTCCCCCTTCCCACCTTCTCCTGACTAAATATGCGGCAGAGGAAGAGGGAGTGCGGAAAGTAATCACCAGGACTCCCTCGAATAGCTACCTTTCCCATTCCTTGATAATTGTAGGTCTGTTGAATCGGTCAAAAGGCGTAGTCTCTGTCTGTTGATTTAGTGGGAAAAAACAGGAGACTTATCTGACTACTTCGTTTAACGTGCACACTGAAATCTTTGTAGTCTGAATCACTTCTTTCGAGTGAGCGATATTTTGGGAGGGAAGAATGATATCCGCTGCGGCTGAATGAGTTTGCAAGAACGCAAAAAAGAAAAAAAATAAGCTCCGAAGCTCGTTGGTTCCTTTTTTATAGTTGTACAGTCTAGAGGTAACACCGGATCACCCACAATACCTGGAGCACTTAAAAAATGTAGCTCTGTCCTGTCCCAGACAGACAGGGGTCAATCTGGGAAGAAAAAACAAGATGACAGAGGAATGGATACCGACTAGTGTAGGTATGAAATGGCTCCCCTCTTAGGCGAATTCTTCATTCTCTAGTGGATATCCTGCGTCCAATCTTGAACAGTCAAGAATCAAAGGTGGCTAAATTGGGCTTCGTGAGAACGATGAAGGTGTTACTGCACACACACACAGAGTGACCTATAAAAATTCCTTTCAGAGGCTTGTCAATGACACTGACAAGGGGGGGGGGGTGGTTCACTCAGCCGAGAGAGCACGAGCAGACGGTAAGACGCTATCTCTGGCAGGTGCACAGTGATCGGAAACAACCGAATCTTGCTCCAGTTGTCTGTGGTGATGATTTACACCTGAATCATCAATATCTTAATCCTCGGCTTGGATGCAGTCTTGTCCAGACACGAACAAGCTGAAAGACCTTCAGGAGAAAGTTAAGTGATGCAATTCACCTCACCTTGAATTTCAACAGTAGAAAGTCATAAAGGAAAAGCTAACTCGTGACTCGTACCTTCCCATGCGGTAAGGAACTGAAAACGGATCTACCAAGCAATGGTCGCCTTTATTTACTTGACTTTAGCTCGACAGGAAAACGAGTGTAAAAAGGTAATACACTTTCCAGTCGGATGGCGAGCGAGCAAGGAGGGGGAGCGGAGAGCATTAAAATTTATACAAATTAATGTTTCGCACACTGGACGCAAAGGTTTCATAGCTGTAAAGGTAACATTAAATTGCTTAAAGTATAAGCAGAAAAATCCCTACAAGCTGGGGCAGTCTAAAAGAAGGTTCACATCAAAGCCAGACTTTCGCAGCTACAAGTTTCTTTACATATATTTCACAGACTGCGACTAAATATTCATCAAACCAAAGGAATACCGAGCCTGTGGACTAAGAAGCGCCAAAGCCGAGGCCACCATCACCTCCAGACGCAGAGCTAGGCTAATTAAAAGATATGTACACGAAAAGCGATGAAAAATTGCCTCATTTAATACATAATGCATTTTGTAGCCAGCTCGTAAATAAATCCATGAGCTCGGAATTATAAACGCATTCGTTCATAGGTTAGCTTCACATCATCAACACACGCTATCGCATACACACAAACGCGCGCAAGCACTACCATCATTGCCTGCTATCTTGATCAACTCGTAGTGGTGTAGATTGGCTCACGCACGATCATGACACATTTGTTACTTACTCCTGCCCCCCCTTCCCCTTCCCCTTCCCCTCCCCCTCTGTAGTACCGACTGCCACAGTAAGCACGTCACGATTTGACTCTAACAACGCCTCTCTCAAGCATACACACAATTCCGCCAAAAAACCCAGCCCCGTCCTCACTTGCAATTCGGAGGTCCGCTGCCGATCCCTCCCCACACCACAATTTTTCCGAGGAGCTGGGTGAGAAGCCTACCAAAAAAGGGAGCGCACACCCTCTCATTCTTACCGCATAACGGGTGCCATCTTGAAACAACACACATACACACAGATCATTTTATTACCAAATGCGTGTGGAATGTAATGATCTCTCTTTCCTCAGTGAATGGCCTTTTGCGCTAGGGTTTGTGCAAAGATAGATATAGTGTACCAGTCAAATTCTATAGCACCGCATAGACCTGCGTTGATTGCTTACTTCAATCGCCAAAAGCAAAGGAGTAAATATAGCACAAATACACTTTTTGCGATCTCCTTGCCAGTTTATTTTGAAATAATCACGTTTTCACCCTAGAGGAAGAGTGAAGGGGGAGGAGGGAGGGGAGCAGAGATATAAAATTTAGTTTCATGACTCTCATTTTTATGGCCACTATCAAACAAAAGCACAAAAAAATCCATTACTTTTCGGTCATTCATTACACCGAGGAGATATGTTAATTCTGCAAAGCTCTCCAGTTAAATTTTGGCTCTTCGGTGCGAGTTAAGAGAGGCAGAAGGGGAAGAAAAGTAAACTACGCAAAAGGCGAACGCATAATCCGCTAAGAGTGCAATGTAATGAATAGCGGAGGGCAGAGGGCGGAGGAGCGGGGAGAAGAGCCTCCGCATCGAGGCGGAGAACTATGATAGGTCACAGGCTTTGAGCTGAGGCAACAAGATGTGGCAAACGCAACGTTCTAATAAAAACCTTTCTACCGGGAATAGGAAGGGAAAATGCGCCGAAATGGACACCGTGTTTTGAAGTGTTACTCAACTATAATTTCGCCAAGAAGTATTCTTTGTGTTTCATGAAATGACGGTAAAAAGTGAGGAATTGGATTGGATTGAAAATGAGAAGGTATATTTGTTCCTCCCGAGCACTAAGTTTCCTGTCGTTCTTAACACTGAGACTAAACTGGGAATCACCACCACAGTTATGATTGACACGGAAGGGCATACAATCATCTGAATGCGGCTGAAGTCCCATCAGCACTGGTGGTGGGCATCAAAGTTCCCGAACGGTGATATGTTCGTGGAAAATATCGTTACTACTACTCAGATACGCACGCGTGAACACCGGTAATGCTGTGGTGAGTGGACCAACCTAGGCCATATACAACAACCTAAGCACCATTTAATGCCGCTTACTTCTGTCCCATAGGGAAGCTAATAGGCGTAGGCAAAATTTTGCAACCCTGACTAATTTTAAACAAGATGGTGCTTTTCAGCTCTCTCTTCAATTTGAATTTCCCAGAAAAAAAGAAGCTTTAAAGTGCCAGTAAAAATGATCCCACAATCTCGAAGCAGCTAGTCACCTTGTCAAATATGAGCAAAAGGAAGTTACAATGACAGAGAAAGAGAGAGACATTGTCGTGGATACACCACAAGATTTAATTAAAAGCGCTCTATAAAAAAGACGAAATTAAGAGACGGCGCAGATCAAGGCACCTTCTGCTCCTCCCTTCCTCCGCAATATCTTTCTCCCCCTCTCTCCCTCCTCAAGCCTCCACAATTCGATCGCACAATTTCAGCCGCACATCCCCGTGCCCCAAATGAATGAATGAATGCACTTTTGACGTCTTCAACTAACCAAGTTGAATTTCGAATTGTCGGAAATTAATTTATCACCACCACAGTTTCAATCTTCTTGATGCGAGCAGTAGTAGATGTGTTTTTCTTTCTAGTTCTTTTTATTGTTGTTGCTCTGTTCTCCCGATTGAAAGGAAATAGGGAAGAGGAGTGCTACTTTAAAACACACCTGTGATTATTTTTCAAGGCAAGAGAACGTGTGAAATACAGATGTGGTGGAAGATAAGGTCGAATTCATCTGCGTATGAAGCTGTTTCATTTCCAAGTAGAAAGGGAGAAAAAATTAATGAAAAGTGAATAAGCGTTGATTGTTAAAATGCCTCACATGCCAATTGCCTAAACTTTTTTGCTATTGTAGTGCACCAGGGTTCAAATGACCCAATGAAAACATAGCAGCGATGACACGCATCTACTCTGGGTCAAGCGGCACCCCATCAGACAAGATGGTGAATAAGACCTGCGGCGGGTGTGCACACAATTGTCCCTTGTGGATTTGAGCCACTAGAGTATGACACTTGAAGAGGACCTCAGCATTCATGACGAAATGAAATTGCTTTGTGATAGTTAATTTTCAAAGTTAAACAGAAAAGCAAGACCTCCCCCTCTTCCCACTAGTCTCGTGCTTGAAAACACTTCCCCCTTCGCAGGCATAAAGGAGGAAGTAGGCTTTACTGTACAATGCTGCCAGAAGTGTTGACTTTTCAGGGACTGAATCGAAGGGATTACCCGGAGAAGGGGAGGGGGGAATCCTTTTTCGTCCCGGAAAGATTCTGCGCCTTTACATAGAGAAACCTCCTGCCCCCATACAGTCAATGTTTAAGGTGTAACAATCACGTGACATGACGAATGACAGTACTGCATCATATGAATTATCTATTCAGCTGTAATAGTTTATTTTCTCCTCGCCCAGACAGATGTCTTTACAGTCTGGAAGGTGCCATAGCCATCTGCGCCTCACATCGAAAAAATGGTTATCTCGTGACTGACAGAATACTGGATAAAACACTTTGATAAAAAACAGCCTCTACGAATTTGGTAGAGAATCAGACTTCTTCCCTTCATAATGAGACTAATGCATGAAAGGGAGAAGGAAGGAAAAACAGGACGAGGACGAAGCAGCAAGAAGAGAAATGGGGATCTGATACCTGTCCTCGCTTTCTTTTTTCTCCACCACCCCATACTTCTTATGAACCTAGAGTACATATGGGAGCAGAGGAAATGCGTGCTAGAAAGAGCTAGTAAATATTATGCCAACCCTCCCTCCATCTATCATGCCAAGTTTTGTTTGGTCTGCGCAGAATCAGCCATGCACCAGAGATAGGACTGAGCGATCTACTTGGACGTAGGCACTGAGTAAAGTATCAGAGAGTAACATCTTTACTGCCATTCCCAACATTGACATTTAAAGCCGGCAACGAATTCGATGGGATACCTACAGGACCCAACCGACATTTCACCCTTCCTTTCAAAGCGAAGGGACTACGATCCATGCACGCATAGAACAGACAGCAGGTTGACAGAGGATGTTCTAGCCATACTAAAAAATCCGAAGGTTCATTTTTTACCTCAGCGTCTCTTGTTCTAACGAAACGTGACGCATAGCTACGCCAGTAACACAACAGACCTTCTGTAGGTCAGTACAATATAAGAAAGCTACTTTCTAAATCTTCGAACCCAACAACTAATTCACCTGTCACCAATCAGTACAGTACATGCTGGAAGTGCAGGGCATAAATACTTAGAGAGGGAGAGTGACAATGGCATTCTACCTCGTACAACAGTTGACTTTTTTGTCAGGGTTGCAAACAAGGACACCAACCATCCACCCAACCAACCAACCAACCAACAGGCCAACCAAACAACACGCACACACAAACACACATCTGCCTCCTGTTTTTCCCACCACCTCCTGATTAGATAGATCAGGCGTGATAAGAGATGAGGGGATAAGAGTGTATTTTTGCCAAAAAAAGTGCTACTGGTTTGTAGAATATTAATGCCCTTCCCTCCTCCTAATAAACCAACATGGCAAGCAGAGGTCATAGCAAAAAGTGACAGTTGTCAGGGTGATTTTGAAAGAGACTAAATAAAATCCTCCCTTGACTTATGTTCACACAGAGCTCTCCGATTCTTTTTTTGATGAAAAAAGGGTTGGGGATTAGGAAAGCTGTCGGAGAGAAGAAGCACACAATTTTAGTTAAAATGAAGAAGAACATCGACCAAAAAGCATTTCTCAGCATTCCCAAGCAAAATTATATTTTTAAGGAGGAAAAAAGGCGAAGAAAAGCATTCCCTAACTATACTTCATATCCACCAGTTACAGAACTCATAAGGATGTACTTTCCGCGAGAACGAAGAAGCTTTACAAGATCCCAAGCATGCAGGAACAAATGTTTAACAGATGATCATATGGCACAGTAGTCACGAAATTGTGGCAAAGTTATGGCAGATTCTCAGCCTACTTTTGTGCCTTCTCCACTTGGTAAATTGGATAGTAGAAATGGGTAAATAAGGAGTAAGCAAAAGCTGTTGTTGTTGACATTGTTTTGGCCTCCTCTAGCAATGACTATACGATGTTGACAATTTTGACATACCAAAAGTGGCATCGACTGCATCTCGTCAGAGTCAGGCGGTGGCGGTGATTGGTTGGAATCCAGAAGACCCCTTGAACGGGAAAGTGCTTTCGCCTCGCGTTCTCTCGTCTCCACCATTCGATGCGCTATCACAGAAGTGAGCTCGGTAAGGAGGATCGCACGGTCTGCATTCCTCTTTTTCATCTAAAAGGTGGGAAAGAGAAAACAGTACCCGATTCCATCGTGGTACGACCTCTGCTCCGACTTTGCTTAACTAACCATGTCTTTCAGTAATCCCGTATCACAGCGCCAAGTGTTTACAGACTTTGGTAATATTACACCAACCTTCTGGAGAAATGGAGACGACGAATGGATGCGCTTCAGGCGGCAAGCAATCAAACACAAGACCAGAGGAGACTCTCCACTCGCATCGATTCGTCAATAAAAATGACAAGAGGCTTCACAGATTGTCTGTTTAGGCAAAGCGTCTACCATGCATTTCGACAGGTGATTGTCCCCGAACGAGCATCTGACACCGCCCCCCTTTAGACTACTTTAGAGGCAAGTAAGGAGTGAAAGAAAGCAATAAGAATGAAATTAGACCTTTCGACAACCCCGTTTTGAAGTAGTCCCATCCCACTTTGTGGGAATAGGGCTTTCTTCTCCCCCGTGTTTTTCCTTATGCACCCTTCAGACCGTACAGACGAATGAATCTCAGGTAAGAAGTATTGCCCGACCTCCACACTTTCACATACCGAAAACAAGCCCAACCTTCTGACCACGAAGCAGTGTCTTAAAAGTGTGGCATGAGGTAGTGCGCGCAGATATTCACAGCCCAAGGGAGCTTAAATTCCTAAAGCAAACAAGCGAACACTTTATAAGGTCTGTATATAAACAATGGCACGCATTCCTGCTAGTCATTTTATTCAGCCACACCACAAAACGCGCCTATTTTTCACCCCTCTTCTTTAGTGGTAATCTGATACCAACCACCCAGGTGTTGGGCGGCTCCTATGACTTAATGATGGGGAGTTGAAATGAAAAGCTCTAGCAAACTTGAACAATGTATAATTGTTCATATTTCTTGTAGCAGATACCACTTTTTAGCGATGAGGGAGAGTGGGGGAAGGAAAAGTACTTTAGATTGTAGAGAATAAGAAGGCAGGAGTGCAATTGGAATGTGTAATGCACACCTTTTAGTTGTATCCCCCAAATGGCTTCCCTCGTAACAGTTTACCTAGAACAAAAGGGGCGAAGCTATCTCATCAAAACACACATTATGTGGCATATAATACTTAAATCAGCACTTATAGTCCTCAAAACGACATGCACTTGGTATCACAGCGTCTCCAGCCTACTAGGAGGGTGTAAACTTGAACCTTCTACTTCTAAACAATGCAACATTAGCGAGAAATTCGGCGTCATCCATGCAGTCACCCATGCATCAGCAGTGTTTCCTAGACTTAAAAAATGAACTGCGGATCTTTTTTAATTGGAAGGGAAACGCCTTGCCTTGACATTTCGCCACCAGTGGAAAAACTATAAACGATATCGGCGCCACAGGACACATATGACACTTGTTTCTTATCATTGCTACTTATCTTGTCCTAGATCGAGCGGTTGAGCTAAAGGCCTCGCATTCTCAGCTTGGCGAGGCCAACCTTGTCGTCTCCCGTCTTGACGTCGTGTCCGCCTAGATCATACTACTTAAGTGGGAAAAAAATGAATATCCGGAATGAGTGGGACAGGATAAGAGGGTTGGATAAGTGAAGTCAGATTTTAAAATGTGGTATAGGTCAAGGATTCCTACTTGGAATATTGTCACTAGTGGAAGGAATGTAAGGTGCCCACCGAAGGAGAGCACCTCCCAACATCCTTTCTCATTCGTCCCACCCGAAATTGAAGCTAACGCGTCGGTGTGCGTGTTCTTCTCCATTTTTTTTCAAATGGGCTTTATAACTTAGGTGAATGAGTGCTTCGCTGACCTAGTACGCGTTAGTCTAAAAATAAGTTTCCAATGTGAACGATGCGGAGAGGGTGGTGGAAGTGTGAAGGGGGGCGGAGCGGGTAGAGAGAAAATAAATCTTCCCCGGTAAATGCGAAAATAAAGCGAATGAAATCTGAAACCACCTAATCCTCCTGGTATTTTGGTTGACTTGCCCTAAAAAAAGGGAAAATGAAGGAGAAAATGAATGCGGAGGTCTTACACGAGATTAGCAAGTCGATGCCATAAGCTTGTTAGTTAAAATAACCTGAAAAAATGAATACTTTGAAGCGGAGAAATACGAGGGAAAGAGGTAAGAGCCCTAGAAAACAGTATCACGAGAAATCGGAGATGTCAATTTTAAGACTACTAATGAGAACCAATAAACGGCCCTAAAATCTGACCAACCAGCTATCGATTAGGAGGTGACCTAGAGCCAATCAAGGCTGCGGTGAACAACACCAAGAAAGTCAGTGCCAACAACCACCCCAAGATGATTCATAGCATGAAAAACCATCTCAGCTGGAATAAGTTGCGAAAAGGGGTTGGGGAAGGGGTATCACCCAGTAGACTCAATACCCATTCGCCCCATTAATGACTGTGAGGAAGGGGAAAAACAAAGGGAAACACCGAGTGAGGAGAGGGAAGCATTTAACACTTTTGGCCCTAAAAATAACAACACCTTGCATTCTGAAAAAAAGGACTTTCTGGCCGTCAAGAACAAATTACAGATCCAGAAACGAAAAGCAAAGTAAGGACATGCTTAAAAAGCTAAAATGAGGCTTCTAAAATGTGGAGGATCTTCTCTGTCTTTCACCGAGAAGGATCAAGGGAACCTCCATACCCACACGCAACGAAGTAATCAGAGCGAGAAAAAAGAAAGAGCGGAACTTTGAAAGAAAGGCATTTACGTCTCACGGTGATGGAAAGGCATTCATCGACTAGAGCAAGGGTGATAGTACGAAAGAACAAGGGCAGCGCAAAAGATACAACAGTTCTGGCTTCCGTCCCCCTACTCCTAACAGTTGTGATCTCTCGTACTTCTTTTTCCCTGATCAGAACGGTGAAAATTTTCGACAAAGAAGGTGACAAAGGGAAGAGGAGGAATGGAGGGATGAAGAGGAAGAGAGGGAGCAAACGCTCAATACAAGTGCAGCGGAGCCGAAGAGTGACTGTTCATGAGGTATACGCTACTTATTTCCTCCCAAAGTGACCAAGAAAATGGCCATTAAAACAGACTTTAGTTTTTTTATTTATCCCCAAATAAATTAAAAGTTGAGAAGTCGAAGGCATGAAATCCGCTAGACACTTCTTTACGTCATCAATTATTAGTGCGTACTGGTTTCCTTATCTGATTCCGCACGTCACAAATACGTGACATAGTCCATATGACGTCCGGTTGCATTGATATTTAAACAGCATGACCTTCGAAAGATTCTATCTTTGCCATCGGTAACTTAGTAGTTTCCTCGAGTTTTTTCCTTGGCTCGCATCCAGTCGTCTGCCTGTCTTGTCGCCTAGTGTTCGTAGGTAAATGAAACTACAGTACTCCTGTGAGTCCTAAGATTCCAGCTGAACTCCCGCAGCAGAAGTAACAAAGAGTTTTGCAGTTGTTGCCAAGCTTCAACACGGCTGCAAGGTTCCATAGTATGAATAACAAAAAGAAGTCACCAACGATCATAAAACTTGATAAGGTCGCAACAACACGTGCGTGAAGGAATTCTCGCTCTCACTTCACGAGTGAGAAAATTAGTGAATCAACTAACGCTACCTAAGACCTGGAAGGTAGGCACAGGAGGAACGGCAAATGACTATGTCACTTCTGACGTTCTTGAAGGTCAAAATTTCCACCTTCCTCTAGTCGAATATTGAGACTGGCAAATCTGAAATGGTGATTGATAAACGCCCTACGTAATTTTAGATGGAAAGATGTAGGAGACACCTACTTTCCCTTTACTCTTCAAGTTGATGATCCCATTTATTCATTAAGATTTACAATCTTCCAAAAGGAAACTTGTCGAAAAGTAGTCGTTAAAAGGCAGACAGAGATAGTTAAATCTTTGGTGTTCTAATACCAATTTAGGAAGGAGGATGGGACAAGAAAAAGGAGGAGAGGCCATGTACTTGGCGAGAATGTGATTGGTAGTGCTTGTTGATTGTGTGGACACCCTTAGTGGGGTCTCATTCCATAATCGGTGAAATAGAGGTACGAAAAACAATGAAGGTTAACTTCTTCACTAAGGCCTTCCTCTACTAGAATCTCGTATTGCCGATAGACCATGGAAGTAAAAGGAGGAGGAGGAGGAGGACAGGTGCACTTTAATTTCCGTAATAGAGGCGGAAATTTCTAATCACAGCGTCAGTTTTCGTTGGCTGCACTATTGTAATTCTTTCGACGACTTCTCATTAACAATGCACTCATCATTTCCACAATGCTGCAACAATCCAAGAGCCACACCCTTTTTGCAACACTGAGGCGAAGTAGCAAAGGAGGAACAGAGGGAAGGGGGAAGAAACGTACCTCAGCTTTGCTAACCGGTTGGCCTAAGTGGTCGAGGTCATCGTAGAGCTCCTCCTCTCCCATTGCCTGTGGATCCTCAGTTCCAGCAATTGCCTCAAGACACTGAAATTAAATACATAAAAAGGAGTAAACAAATGGAAGATGACAGTGCGGATGTCATCGGTAGTTAGATGGACTGTGAGTGAAATGTAGCATCCAGGGGGAGGGTGATCTTTAAAGAGGAGATCAAATACGAAGCACCTAGTTACCTTGAGCAGTCTATAAGCATGTAAAGTAAGAAAGGCGAAGTAGACCAAGTTGTTATAGTCTTTAGGAGAGTTCACTTATCCAGTGCACTTTCCAATCACTCCAATTTGAAAAACAGAATAACGTCTTAAATTGCGGGTTAAACTTAAGCTGCAGCTACAGCATCCGAGTTCAAGAGGATGAAAAATCTGTACCAATGAAAATCTGAGTGTGCTCCCTGTTGAACATGACGAAACGATTAAAATACGGCGCCGTACTTCTGATTACTCAATAAGAGGGCACACTGGCTCAGCAGAATGGAGATGGTGGAGGGCCATCAGCAAAAGGTAAAAGGATAATCGAAATCGCCGAACCACGAGAAGGCAGCGGGAGGAGGACACAAAAATGTACATTGTGAGAAGGTAATTAAAATATCCTTATCAAATCGTGCGAGAAATAATTAGCATCTCTCCTGGTATAAAATTTAGGTCAGCGAAATACATGATCGTGATATGGCGATGACAACTTTTAATTCTATCTTGTGGAATGATCAATTACCCCTCAACCCTTCGAGACGTTAAATAATAGCAAGGAAGTGTCTAGGGTCCAATAAGGTAAAACCCATCTAATTGATAAACTACTTACAGAACAATAAGTAGCACCAACCACTACCAATGCAGTGCAGCATTATTGCTTTAAAGAAGGCATTCATCCCTAAAATAAAATTGTTTCTAATGATGCTTCTCATCCGCCTCCGGTGAACGAAATCCCAAAGCGAGCCATATTCTTATGAAATATATACTCATTTTTTGGCATAGGCAAACTTTCGAATGGGAAATGGAGGTAGAGGATCCACATTCCACATTCTTCAAGATTTCACAAGATATGTATAGGAGCCTAAATAGCTACAAAAAGAGACCTAAAAACTGACAAATCAACAGGCTACTTATAACGTAGTGAGTATCGTCATCTAACATCATTCAGATATTGCGTCTTTTTTGGGAAAAAAAGTGTCCTTTGGGAGAAACCAACCCAGAAAAGTATAAAATTATTTGTCTGCAATAAATAAATTTTAAAATGAGTTAAACCACCTTCATGAAGCACAAATCTAGTCCCTTGACGCAAACTACCCTCACAATGAACAACGTAAATAAAATATTATTTTTAAAGGTAAGTTAAAGCAAAAGTAGCTAAAAATATGTTTACTCAAGTCGGTTTATTGCATGCCTTACTACTCGGAACAAATTCTTTCCTTCGTTTTTACCCTATCCCACTCTCATCCCCCTTAACCAAGGTAACACCCTTCGCCGATCCCAAGGTCGGGAGAGAGAGAGCCACCACCCTCTCTCCATTCCTTCCCAGAAGTTTACCTCCAAAAGAGTATGGAAATTTCGCCATATCAAGGAGGTAGATACTACATGTGTTAGAAAAAAGATCCAGAATGGGAGATGAGGTACCCCTTAGAGAGTGGGTTTGTGTGACTGGTGTAAAGGGCTTTCGATGTCCGATGGCCTGCAGCTAGGATCACAAGGAAGGAAGGGAGGATGAAAGAGCACTTTGATTACTTTAGAGAAGGGATCACAGAGAAACTAAATATCAGTGACACATCATGTCAGCCCTAAACTTGAAAAAGTGCGTTTGTCAGTCAGATAGGCAAGCAGATGACAGGATCAAGTGTTTCTACCTCCATGAAGAGAAGGAGAAAGTGTTTCCTCTCAGCAGGTAGACAATAGTGATTAAATGTGGATTTGCCAATGAAAGCATTCTGGTGGAGCAGAAGCGCACCACTTCGGAATCCCAAAGGATTACAGGTGGAACCCTGAAACCAACTCGAGAGCACAACCAGTGGCAAGTTCATGATCTGTCCTGAAAGTTTTTATTTTCTTATTGTCCAGTTTCGTATCGGTGCAAAGTAATGGTCTCACAACGGTGATTAATTCCTCCATTCTGGCTATTTCTGGGGGCGGATGGAACTCGCCTACCGCTATTAGTTGCGTCTGTAGTCCATAACTCCCCAGAGAAGTGGGAGGAGAGGCAGAGTGGATAGTTGGAGGAAAATCCAAATACTGCATACGTCCATTTAACGAATCCTACGATGCAAAAGCCAATTCCCATTCCAAGTCAATCAGTCAGCTAGTTAATCAGGGAGCAATCCCCTCTCCACAATGGAAAGTGAGAGCCAAAAAATTCGAGCAACAAAGAGACGGGAGACTCCGCGACCGTATCGAGAGCTGTAAAATGTGTCCTTCTAATAACTAATACCACGCAAAGAAACGCGAACCATTAATTATGCCTTCACTTGGTCGAAAGATAAGCGGCTAGATAAAGAAAACAATATAGAAAAAAAGTGTGGAGGTGAGGAAGAATTGAAACCGAGTGATTTACCTCAATGAGGCAAAAGGACAAGTAAACAAAAAAGAAGAGAAAAAAATAATGCATGCATTTAAGCCAACCAGAGGTTCGATTAGGCCTACAATTCTCCATCCATTACAGTTAAATTGCTAAAAAGCAGGAAAGGAGGAGAAAGGAGAGAGATGTGCTCCTCATTCCATTACTTCCATAGGGTTAGACTTTTCGATGGGTTCACACAGCGGGCAAAAAAAGGGTAGAGCGTTTGTGTTTGGGGGAAGAATTCATTTATATTGCCTTTCTGAGAACCCCGAGCAGAGATTACCATCCTTAAATCAAATTAGGGTAGAATGGCCTCGGACATCGAATTCACAGAAGCCGTTTAAGTGCTTATTTAAGCATGTTCGCATTTGCATTCAAAAATGTGAAGACAGGAGCGGTAATTAGTCTTGTCGTTAGTCCATTTCCCTTTCCTACCTGTCAAGTCAACTGCTTCTTTGCTCTAATAATGACAATATCACCCTTGGAAGCAGATATATCCCACCATTTGGAAATGGAGAATGTGCCAGAACATTCAATAACAGTCATGACACTAGCCTTGTAGACCTTCTTTACAGCAAACAACGCCTTCAGTGATAACTCAAGTTCTAATGAGACCCACCTCATCTTCAACAGGCGGTTGTTCGGAATCCAGTGGTATCAGTTCGCCCATTCCTTCCGCTATGGGCATCGGTTCAGGCACCATGGGAATCGGAATCGGTTCCGTTGTTTTAGTGGATTCATCCCGAAGGGTCTTCTCTGCCTCATCCAAACAGTATTGACAATTGGTCAAGAGTATGCGCATTGACTGAAGGTCTTCAGAGGATAATTCAGCCAGTGCAACCGAGGCTGCCTTGGCAGCGACCCTTTCCCTCAGTTTATAAAGCCTGAAAAATGACATTCCAATGTAACCATCCATTTTTAACGAGCACAGAAGAGTTGATGGATGCACTGCGTTGGAGAATCACGTCATCACATTGGAAAAGGCCTGCAAACATTACTGCGCTATGGAATCAAAATACCCATTAAAACCCGCGCAGAACAAGGTTGCCTCAGTTGAATTAGGAAATTCTCCTACTCTAAAAGTGCCTTATAGGCCTCACAATTAAACACTCTCATTAGTTACTTATGAGGGGTGTCAAAACCTGCGTCAAGCGGACGACAAATGATCGGAATATACCAAGCAGCCATTCAATTTGCCTTCATATCAGACTATTTTAACATGACACAATTGTCGAACTAAGTACTCAGTAAGGGATTCGTTGTTTGAGAAAGATGAGTGAATGTTGAAGCCTAAAATGGACAGACAGAGGAAGGGGAATATAGTCGTTCAATGAGTTGGGGATAGGGGATAGAAGGTAATAGGTACTGGCACCTCAATATATTGAATTATCTCAAACTAGCTGCTAACAAAATTTAAGTAACATGGGCCTCAACGCACCGACACGATAGGGAGATGACATTATAATGAAGACTGGCCAAAGCTGAGAGGTGTTCCCTCACTTGCACCTCTTCGAAGCCTGGACTAGACGCCTTGGTCACTTCGCTTGGTGGTTCGTCGCCAAACCCACCTCTCTCCTCCAGGTTCACCCGCATTTGGTCCACTCCGCGCAGATGCCCTCTCCCTCCTCGTAGACACCATAGCCAGGCACATAGGGCCTTAATCATTCGCACTGAGTTAAAAAGTAGCAGTGCTAACAAACCTCACACCGGCAAGCAATGTAGTGAGACCAAATAAAGATAGGCCGATTGAAAAACGATGATGGCAGTATTTAAGCACGCAGTAAGATTACTACTCTATCCCAGATGAGCATTGGAAAGCTCAAACTTGGGTGAGTTAAAGGCGCAGAACTTACAGTTCAGAAAGATAGATTCGTGGAAGTGAAGTGCGACGAAACAGCCAAATACCCGTGCTAATTCGGAGTCGAACCCAAGAGCGATGCAGAACATATCCTAGAGATTAGGAGATGAGGCCACTGGACGATATTTAGCGCTACCTTGATATTTAACAGACTCTTTTTATTGGCCTCTCCATCGGTCACATTGTCATGGGAGATAGATAAAGAGCTGCCAATTTCCACAAGACTGGAGACTAGGGAGGGAGAAGATTGGATTATTTTGTTGATGGTGCTGGATAGTGAGGAGACATTTGACACGTAGACGAACAGTGCATCGTACAATTGAGAGCTGTACTTCGGTAGCACAACTCTATCTAACTGATTTCGGAATGCCCCTCCTTTACTTGCACTAAAAGGGAAAGAAAATTAAACAGATTCCAGGGAATTTACGCAGATCTTTAGGCAATTTCACTTCAAACCACTCACAACATGTAGCCTATCTCGACGGTATTGAGGCCACGAAGGAGGGTAATTGATTTTTTGAAGATAATGTGAAGATCCTCCATAGAACCGATAGCATATTTAATCAGAAAGACGGTGAGGAAGGTGAAGATTAACTTAGCAGCGAAGAGAATAAAAAATAGTATGCCAGCACAATAGATCAGAATGCTAGCATTCGAGACCATGAGAGCGAGGAAAATCGGCAAGAATGTGAACAAAATGGGGGCAAAAGAAAGTGAGCGGAGTGGACTCGAGGGCAGCTGCCTTTTGAGATCACTCTTGCACTGCTCGAGATATGCACGGTCATTGGTAAAGATGTGTTCTGACCGGAGGAGACATTGCAGGAGGTGCCTTTTCGGGAAATCAATCTAGAAGATGTCAGTTGAAAAGTTGGACACTACAATGAGGTTGTAGTAGTAGGAAACCAAACCAAAGAGAAGGAAGTATCCAGACGCTAAGTTGGACAAAGCTGAGGGTGCGACACTCGTACAAGGTCTTGCGGCTTGATCTTCATCAACACCAACGAAATCATCAGCATCGTCTAAATTTAGACCCCGAAGGTATATGCGAAGGGGATGATTCTGGAGAAAATAGTTCAAAAAAACGAGCAGCGTACTGGAGGAAAAGCACTCAGGTCCTCATCCATAGCACAAAACACAGCAATGTAGCCAATGTGGAAGAATAGCAAGATGAAACGTATATTCAATAGGGGTGCATGAAGATCATTTCGTGCCTGATCATAAAACAAAAAAGGATTAGGGAGTTTCATGTGCTACTAGAGAGAAGGACATAAACAACGTTAATGTGTAAAAAGAAAGACACTTGCTAGCACACTTTAAAACTTAGATGATTCGAACAATATTTATTTAAAGTTATGGATAGCACCCAGCGTCTACTTATAAAAGCTAGTTATCAAATTGCGCTGTAAGTATTTAGGGTTCAGCATAAAGTTATTGTAGATGTATGGCTCGCACTCACCAATATGCCACTTAGAGCATGTGACTGCGTCGCACCACACCTATTGGCAGAGGAACTGTTCAAGGCCCATCTTGTATTTCGCGCATTTTGTAGGATAGTCACTATTAGTGCATTAGAAACATGTTTTTTTGGACAATATATTCGTTTGTTTGTTTAAAGTAAGGTAGTGTGGTGACATTGCATTAAAACTAATTAGATTAATAGGTTTCAGCTCTATTAAAAAGCAAATATGCATAACGGGCATTCCACTTTGTAAATATTTAGCCGAAAAGCAATTATTGAAACTGCAAAAAAGAATGAGTTTTTATTATAACCATGTCAAACTTTTTTTGTTGGAACTACCTGAAGTACTTTGTTTGTTGTAACTATTTCCCTCTGTCCATTGAATATATATATTGTACCCTAGCATTCTGCCTTCTTTTGCCTTCGAGGGAGCCTCGGTCAGGGTCGCAGAGATGGCCGTATTGCTCCAACTGCGTAGGCTGGTCCCCGGGCCAGGCCAACAGCTTATTTTCCTCTGTCGGTTGAACATATATATTCCACTCTAGCATTCTGACTTCTTTTGCCTTCAAGGGAGCCTCGGAACGCTACAAACCATCTTTTATTTTTATGTTTTTTGCTATGTCCAAAAAGTTTGTGAGGAAAGTGTAGAGGGTTCCTCCTCTCCCTCCTGGTTACCCTTGCCAGTAGAAGTCTGAGTGCGTTTAGACATCTTTACTGTATATGGGAAATAAATACAGCTAGGCGACGAATGGGGCTTCAGGCCGAGGGTCCGTCACGCTCCAAGGAGTCTCCACGTTCGTCAGTCACGTGGTTCAAATTGACTTCCCGCCTCTGGCCTACAAAGCGCATTTAAAGAATTAAGTATTACAAAAGAGCTGCCTATTTTGTGAAGGAGTGCGTTGTAGAGTCCTTAGGCTTCTTTAAAGGCAAAGGAAAGCATAGTACTGAAAAAGAATGTGTTATAGCGTTTTGAGGCTCCATCAAAGGCAAAAGAAGGCTGAATGCTTTGTTTGTTTGAGCTACTGCTTTCGGTCAGGGTCACAGAGGTGACTACATTGCCCTAGCTGCGTAGGCTGGCCTCAGGGCCATGCCAGTAGCTCATTTCCCTTTGTCCGTTGAATATGTATGTTCTACCCTAGCATTCTGGTAGTTCAAACAAACAGAGTATTAAATATGTGCGTATATTCAGCAAAGAGAGGGCTTGGGGCTGCTGACACTGTCTGGAGGCCAGCCGGCCCGGTCAGAACAATATGGTCCCATAAGTGACCGAAACCGAAACTGGGAGTAAGAACAAACAAAATATTAAGTTGTCTAGCACAAAGAAGCAAGCACTACTTTATTTATATCAGTCCTCAATGAAAACGAAGCCTTTGTTCTCCTTTTTAGCAAACAAACTAATTTTACGCATGTTTATAGTAAGTTTTCGAGTGCATTTTATTTAACCATAATTAATTATCTTCGTAAAGTCGGTCCAAGCAATTTGCCAAAGCCACAGTGGATCATCGATGCTACCTGTGGTGTTACACGTCGCTGCTGAGGCAGCAATGGGCCAGGTACAGTGGGCAAACATACTACTTACTAAGGTACAATAGATCGCGGGGGAAAGGTGGGTAATCAGCGTGATTTATAGACTATAGCAGGTCGAAAGTACAGCCTTCTGGAAAAGCTGTGTGCGCATATTCCAACACACACTTGTGTACCCTACAATACCGTTAATACACTAAATAGGCTTCACCACGGTGACGCGGATCATGTGGCAGTCAAAGTGCCTGCCGAATCATAACCACTACCGAAATTGTGCCCACATTGTCCCCAAAAATGTTTTAAGAGTCCACGATCCAGGCCTTCAAAGTACTCTTTCCGAGTCATTAGTATTGTCAATATTAGCATAAATATCATGAGCTTAGATGGGTTATTAGCTGACGGACGGGAGAGCCAGTGGTGCCGAAAAATGTATCAATCTCGACCTTTGTTGGAACCACGCAGAAAGCAACACTACAATGTTTACTTCATGTTTTTTATAAGGCACGTGTTCCGGTTTAATGTGACGTCCATCGGTGATTTTGTCCACGATTATAAAATGTGAAGTACATGAGAATAGGTGCTGTATCATGTAAACACAAGCCCACTAGGTAAGAAGGATTCTGGTGGAACAAAAAGTTTTATCCACGATTTTGTGCTGCCTGTGCAACCTTTGCTAAAAACCAGAAAAGCTATTTTTCGCTTGTAGACATTTAATGATCATTAATGGACCCCTTCGTCTCTTGTATCAACAGGAAAAGAATATCGACTTTGGCAGCTTCTCCTTAGGAGCCAACACAACTAATCAGTTAGTCAACGTTTTATATGCCTTCAGATAAATTAAAAATCTTGAGGGCTAAAAATAAATTAATCATATGCGTCAGTTAGCTCGTTTTGTTTGAGTGAAGTGAGTTAAATTCCCCTTTTAACTGTCACTCCAAGAAAAGGGGAAGTGCGTGCTTTTTTCCTCTTCAAAGGTCACCACTTACCCACCATTTGGGATTGACCCAAATTTGCTGAATGACCAAGCAAATTGTCCTATTTGTTGACAGCTAAGCAAAAATTTGGTTTTTCACCCCGATCCCAAAGCTGCTGAAATGTGATCCAATGCACACGATGGTGTGGTAGAGGAAAGTATCTCCATGCAGTTGTTCAATTGAGTAATTCGATCAAAGGAGGCATTAGTTTGGGGCAAGTGCCCCACTCCCACTCTCCTTAGCAAATAACATTTGGTCGGAATTTGAGAGGACCTTTGGTCAGGCTTGAAGGTGGCGCTTAAACTTATCGTATCACGATCCCGAGGGAGTAAAAGAGATTTTCGCTGATTTGGAGGCTTTGACGTAGAGGGATGGTCAACCTCACTTTTGGAGTCCACTTGCTACGCATGGAGTCGCAGTATGTCGACTGGTGTTACCCAGTAGTTTTAGTCCATTAGGAAAGCAATTGGTATTTTTTGTTTTAAACCCAAGACATTTCTACTTTTTAATTATTCTTAGTCTACTTTGTGCAAATCGTATCTTGCGTTCGTTTATCAGTTCGAGTCCATTCTTTTCACATGGAAACACACGGATACATGAGTCATTATTGCTCTCTTAACAATGATGACGGATGTATTCGTTCAGGATTGTATGGGTTTCACTGTTTCCCAGAACGTGAAACTTGATCACGACAGAGACCAGTCGGCCCCCTTACCAGCTTTACTATCGAACGGGATGGTAAACTTCCCTCCCAAAGTCTCTTTCCTGCCTTCTCCCAAACAAAATCAAAGCTTTCCATTTTAGAATGTTAGACATTTTGGTGGATTTCGAACGCAACAATTTGCGCATTGCAAATTTCAAAACCACTTAGAAAGAGGTTGGTCTCTCCTACTCGTTTTGACTATTAAACCTAGAATGGAGCCTCATTTTTGCTGCCATTAAATCGACAACCGACTGTTAAACAAGCGTAGCTAGTAAGGAAGTCAGAAGTTATGTGACGTGCAGTTACTCAAGAAATTCCATTGAGAGAACGGCTTGTTCTAGATAGAAGGGAAGGGAGCACCTGCTGTCACCGGGACATCTAAAATTATCTCCATAATTACAACCACTACTAGACCCACCTTGACTTCTGTAATTACTACAAGGAGGGGATCAGCCCCATCTCCAGTAATCGCCTCATTAAGAGGATTTGCCTCGACTCCTGCAATGACTACGCCAAGAGGTTGTATGTTGTTTCCTGCAATTACAATAAACAAAACTGTCCCTTGAGACCTGTAGAGCTCACGACAAGGACATTCACTTTAAATCATGCTACCATTACAAATAAAATATATACCTCGATTCTTGTGGTCATTATGATAACAGGGATGGTTTCCACTCCTCAAATTAACAATTTAAGAGATTTTGCCCGAAAATCTGCTTCTATCCTCAAAATACTCACTTTGAAGGATTCTGTTGCAACCACTGCAATCAACACAACGTCTTGCAGGTCTGTCTCGACCAGTGAAATAACCTCGACTTCCGAAACGACCACTTCAAAACGTGCTACCTCGAACATTGATATCACAAATACCGGCAAAGCCACCTCAAATCCTGCAATCACTAAGATTGGCGGATTTGCCCCCACTTTTATGGTCGTGGCCCATGCACTAACCTTCTTGCAAGTCTTAGCAGATTGCTGGCAAAATAGCGCTAAATCTGATTGACCAAATGTAAAGTGACCTGGGAAAGCCCGCATGTTTGTGTACTTCGCACCAACCCACATTTATTTTGATAAATGAGTTCGAAAAGAAAATCAGTACAATTAAAATAGACTCACTGTTTAAATGGGCTCTAACAATGAAGAATCATCAAAGCCTTTAAATATGGATGCTTTACCTCACCATATGACAAGAAGTTAAGCATGCTGTATTTTTGCTGGTCTATTGAAAGAACTGCACATTAGAATGTGAACATAGTGTACAGTTGTGAAACCGGGAAATTATTTTTACCGAAGCAAGGAAAAGGGAATGAAAGCAGGAACAAAGGAGGAAGTGTCCCTTTGCTTAGTCCTTGTACGCTTTTACCCACTGTATTTGAAGAGAACCATTGCCGCTTTGTTTAAATTTTTCGTACACACCACCAAATGCTTGCAGTCCAAAATGGAGATCGCCGGGGTCTAGAGGACGACTTAGGTTGACCCGCTTGCCCCAATGATAAATACGAAATTCGGCAAATGGAAACGTTAGTTCCTGGAAATCATCAGGAGCCTATTACGTGTAAAAAGGAGCAATCATTTTAAGTAACTTTAATAAAGAAAGGATGACCGAGTGTAATCTGGTTAGGAAACTGCATTCTACCGCAGCATATAATTAACCAAAAAAGCCTATCAAATATTGCATTTCTCATTACTAGTACGGCAACTGCAAATCTACGCACAACAACACATGATGCAACAAAATGAACAACAAGGAAGGAATCATGAGCAAAATGAGCAATACAAAGGACTAAGCATGCAGTGCTTACCTTAAAGAGGTATTCATAGGAATGTTTCTGCCTAAAAATAACCTTAAACCACTCGTTCTTGCCAGTTTTCCTAAGTTTTATTTTAACTCCGTCATAAGATGATGCATTGAAGGTGCCCAAATAATTAACACCGGCAAAGCAGGCACCACTCGGTAGAGGCACCAAATTGTACTCAAAAGATGCCATGTTCAGACCCTATACTGTAGGAATCAAATAAATGAGCCTACATCAACGGTGATGTTTGAAATACTTGCTGAGGATTTACCACCGCGAACTTCATCGGTTAAGGGTTTCCATAGTATATAATCGATGGGCTTATAATTTTCAAAGTCAAACAGTGGACATTCTTTCTCCATATCGCTGCATGTAATACTGAGCATAAAGAAAGTTTTGACAAATTGGAAAGCTAGCATCGTAAAAGATGGTGGTAACCGCTACGCCAGTCCGCAAGACGCGCTAATTTGTCGAGGTCATCAATTTTTAAAAACGAACCGCCTACCTAATATTAACATTTAGTAATGTTTTTAATGCAGTGGCTGCTAACGGAACTATCACTTCCGTAACTCGATATTTTTCCACAGTTTTAGCTCATGTACTGCTGTAGCACGAAAAAATGGATGGCGGAACTTAGTGTATAAAATCGACTGAGCAGTTTCTGTTTCTACTATGGAAAACAATCAGCTGTCACAAAATTAAATTAGATTGACGTTGGCAAATCCCATGCTCATGACTGCAAAACCTTGTTTGTTTAAACCACCGCTCTCGGCCATATTGTCCTAGCTGCGTAGGCTGGCCTCCGGCACATGCCGGCAGCCTATTTCTCCCTGGTCATTAAACATATATATATATATATATATATATATATATATATATATATATATATATATTCGACCCTAGTATTCTGCCTTCTTTTGTCTTCGAGGGAGCCTCGGAACGCTACAATTACAATAAGCATACCTTGATCAGTAGAGGTTAAATGCGGTGTTACTATATTAGCTTAGGAATCTTGAGCTACCTAAAAAACAAAAACAAGTTGCTGGATAATATTAGTTTAAATATCGGAACTCGCATGGCAAATCTGTTTGCCATTGTAATGAAAACTACTTCTGTGCGTCGAGGCACCAATTTCAGGCATATTTTAGGCGAAATTTCGCACCTATTTATATATTTACCTGGTGTCACAACAGTCCTTGCGAAGTCTTGATTCGCATCTTTGCAATAATGCAACATTTCACGTCATTTTTTTTGCGTATTTATAACAAATTTTCGTAGCGTCGGCAAGATGTGCTCTTTGGGTGAGCAACATTGTTATGGTATTCTGTATACACCAGCTCTAGATTAGATCACACTGCCTAGTTATTCGATTATTACTATTATGTAGAAAATCTCTATTTGTTAACGGCCTTGATTCCACCAGACGATTTTTTATCACCGCGGTCCCCTCTGTCCATCTTGATTTTTCTCGTGTCTAAAAGTTGGAACTGTCAGCGACGCGAGGGTCATAGATCTACATACGCTTATCATGAAGGCTGTTCTGGCACCCAGCGACTGGTGCTTTGGTGTTTGACAGGTCACGATAAAGTGAATAAGCAGTCGGAGCTCTATAAACAGGTAGCCTTGGAGGTTGGACTAATCAACCATCGATTCGATTTGGGAATAAGAATGCGTGCACTCATTGTAACGATCTGGAAATGGTTCAAACAAACTACCTTTGTGATAGTCCGGTCAGTTTTAACGCTCACGTGTTACACATTGTGGTTGTAAAAATGAGTGCTCTTTGGTCACCTGTAAAGGAAAACACCGTCGATTTGAACGGTTCGCCTTAAAAATTCGGAAATACATTTGTGAAGTTTTGCTGGATTTAACTAAAAATGCCATGCATCTGCTTATCCATGAGCCATTCCTCGGTCCCAGATCTATCTATCCTTCAAAAGGTCCATCTATCAATTAGTGGCACATATTTCCAACAGCCTATCTAGTTCCCATCCGTCCAAACATCGACCTGCAATAAATCCTTTATACATCCATTCAGCCATCATCTCTCCTTCGATTACAGATTCTCCATACTCTCTGTCAATCCATCCATCTTTCACTTATTTCGTATCCATTCCATATCTAATTTCGGCTTAAGAGCAGCTAAAAATGAACAAGAAACATAAATGGGTATTTTAAAGAGGCAAAAGAAAATTTACTTTAAGCTCTAGAATCGCTCCTACCTGAGAAATGAGATTTTTCACCTGCAGGACTTTTAGCATCTGTTTTTCAACGCCGCAGCTAGAGTAAAATTTTGACTCCAATGGAGCTGTCAAGAAAGGTAGAAAGGTAGGAGAAAAGACGTTTCTTATCCCTTTGCAACCCCCGTTCCCTACCCCATGTTTCGTCTGTCACCAGCCGACTTCCCATATTGGCCGAAGTACTTTATTAGTAAGCATATTGGATTTAAATGTGTGCTATCACAAGATTTTTGGAGCAGCAGCGATGATACTGGGTCTTCTCTCATACCAATAAGTTCATGACACATGGGTTACAAGGTTTGTGTTTATATGCGAAAGCTCGGATCCTGTTCAGGATTGTGGGGTGGGCACTAAGTTTACCCTCTTAAGGCCTGCCGAAGTGTGGCAGCACAGTCATTCAATTTCATTAAATCTCACTAGGCTAGAAACACGTGATCCCACTCGGAGCTGGCCCTATTCCTCAATCTCCCAAGCGGAAGAGTCGAGAAGCGACCCTAGCTACCACAAAATGGAGCCTGACCACTCACAGTGATGGCGAAACTTCTTCACTTTTCCAATCCATCCATGCGCTTATAAAAAAAGGGCTCCTACTTGAAAATTCCCAGGTCTCATTGCCGCCACCATGTGGCGTGCCATTAACAAACTTTTGTTTATTCACATCACTTCCTTTGTGAAAGTTCACAAACTGTACGCAAAGCCGATGAAAATTTAAAACAAGAATAAACAAACCAATCCGATTCGACTGCATCACAGGCGTGAGAATATAAAAGGCATTGGGGTACGGCTTATTAACAAATTCGTTTGCAGACAAATGGAGTCCTATACCAAAGTTGCTATTTTATTCGCCCGTAAGTTTGAACTTTTTGTATTATTTCCCTCTTCCTTCATTGATATCTTAATACCACAATAAGTGTCAGGAGGACGCCAAGTCATTTTATTTTTTGGATTTCTTTTCATTCCCACGACGCAATTATTTCAACGCTTTATAGAGGAGTTTAAAGACGGCGAGCTAAGTGTTGCTAGCTTAATTCCAGTGTTTTAAGGCAATCTCCATTAATTTTGTTTGAAAACGCAAAGTAGATACGCCCTTCACATCGATCAGCCAGGGTTCATTGACCTTCTAGGTGATCGATCGATGTTGAATAACTATGCCGACCACGAGAACTCGTAAAAGTGTGGTTAAGCGGGGAAAAAGAAGCCGAAAGAGAGGAAAAATCGTTTTGCAAATAAAAAGCCATTAATGCGGTCTGCAACGTCGGGATCCTCTCTTGCACCATTTTATTTACTTCTGATCACTGTCGTCTGTGTTCGGTAGCATTAAGTAAACATCCGCTTCCAAGTTTTATCTACATCGGCACCACAAAAGTGTGGACTACAACAGGCGAGGTGTTTGTAGCTCCACTGCGGTGTGGATCGCACCCATCCAACTACCACATCATGAGGTGATGAAATGAATCATATCAAGATGTAAGAAGGTATTTTTTTTCTCCTAGTAATTAATGTCAGTTTGGCTGAAGTGTCACCCTCCACCGCCTCCTATGCGCTAGCAGTGGAGATGCAGAAGGACCTCAATGATCAAATAAATCTTGAATACGAGGCATTCTATCTCTATGAGCAGTTAGTGAGTCTACTGATTTGCCCTTTCAGCGGTACTTCCATCCCCTTCTTAATTAATGAAAAGCAAATGCGAACGCTGCGCGCATCATTATTTGCTGGAGAGATTTGGAGGCCCTCCAAATTGTCCACCTGAAACCCTCCGGCCCCAGATTAGAGACTGCGAAGTTGAAACATGATGAGATAGCCCCGAGCAGTTTCTAGGCGGATAAAGCAGTGTAAACTAAGCACTGGGTTTGAGGGTAAGTGCAGTAGGGTTGGCACACGCTGCATTAAGACGTAAGCGCGTTCTTCGAGCGCCTCAATTGTACTTTATATTCATGGGCATGACAGTTCATTTTTTCCTCCTCTCACATGTGTCCTTTACGGACGCCTTGGTGGCTATATTTTGTGAAAAATGTGGATGTCTTAGCAACGGACGTCAGCGTGTCAACAAAGAATGAGATTAATGGCAGTTGATGTCGCCACCTAGGGGAGGCGTATTCTAGCAACAAAAAATTGCTCATACTTATAGAACTCATGCATAGGGCTTGGTCTGCTCCCGTTTGGGGTTTTATTTAAATTTCAAGAGTTGCTTTTTCTATCTTTTTTCGCCGTAGGCAGCCTACTATGCAAGGAGCGACAAGGCGCTCTTCGGATTCTCCGCATACTTCCGCAAGGCGGCTGATGAGGAACGCCATCACGCGCACGAACTCATCGAGATAATGAACAAGCGAATGGGCACAGTTACACTGAAGAACATTGAGGTAATGTTGAAAGGGATGGATGGATTGGGGCCGATTTTTATGAATGGGTCCCAAGCGCTTAGACCCGTAAGCTACCTACGAATGAAATGTACTTGATTGATTCGTGCCGCAGTAGCTAAAAATAGGTAAATTGGCTCCAGCAGTCACCTCCTTGTTCCACTTTCGAATGATTGTCACCTTTTTTCTGCTCATTTTACCTTTCCTTGCCAAATTTCTCGTTTTTATTCATTATCTTCAGATTCCAATCACTACTCCCACCACATGGCGTACCCCAGCAACGGCACTGCAAATGGTCCTCTCTAAGGAAATTGAGGTCTTGCAACACTTGAACGGGGTCTACACGAGGGCACAAGGCCTCAACGATTATCACGTGCGTCCTTCCCCGACGTATTTCTTGCAACCACTTGTTGTTTTTGAATTTTACCGAGTTGTTTCTTACTTCTATCGTCTAGATTCAAGACCGCTTGGATCACTTCGTACACGAACAATCAACAGCTATCTTCAAACTGCGGTCCCTAATCGCCCGAGTGGAGGGCAAGAGTGATGCTGTAGAGTATCTTATTGACCAGGAACTCCTTAATACTCCCTCCATGCATGACTGAAATCACTCTAGGGATGAGCTGTCGCCGATTTTTTACAAATGATTTACATCATCCATCAAGTGTCATTTGTCAAATAGATTGCAAAGGTTTTCCTATACTCACTGCCTCTCATCTGGGCATGGACGAGTGGGGAAGAGAGGGGCAGAGAAGAATGATAAATAGGTGGTACGGAAAGGAGATGCACTTAGAGTGTGCTATAAGCTGAGATGGAAGCTGTTGCAGGCTAGAGTAGGGGCTGGAAGCGATCTTCACGCCATCGAGACAACCTACTAGAAAGGAGATGAGCGCTGACACAGGGAGAGATGGGAGTGTTGGTAAGCCCAACATCAAGTGGATAGCGAAGGGCTTCGCGTAACTGGATTGATGGTGTTGGCCTTAAAGTAAGTGTTTACTCATCTAAAGTGTTCTAAATGCGAGCCTGGACAACCAAGGGAGACTGAGCAAACAAGTGGTTTCTAGGTGGTTGGTCGAATTGCCCGTGTCAGAGACGGATGGATAAGTACAAAATAGATGGACGCATGACGGCCATGCTCCTTGCTTCAGCTGCAACGAGTCCGCGTGTAAACTGTAACAAGCTATGGGCTGCGTCCAAATAAAAATCGGCAATTTTATCCCATAGGGATATCATGTCATGCAGGTTCCGTTGGTCGGATGTGATTAGCGTGACCCACACTCTTGAGAAATTATACACCAGGAAGTAGGACTCAAGCAACCCCAGCACTCCACCCCTAGCTTTAAGCTTTGCCTCAAAGAGACCATCAAGTGCATTGAAATCCATGCTTTGGGATCATTTGCGACCTTCGGATACCTTTCTGCAACAATGGTTAGCGTAAAGAAAAAATTATTCGAAACTGGTCGTAGTTAGACACCTCACGACACTTTGGCGGTGGTGTTCCACCCCAAATATCGCATCATAGAACAGCAAGTTACTTTTAAATTAGCTATTTCATTGCGTTAGTTAGTTTGGAAAGTTTCTTTATAAATAATCAAAACCACTTCTTTAACCGTTGTCATGGCAACATCCACAAGTTCTAGTCGGTTCCTATTGGCTGATTATAAAGTTGTTTTAAGGCAACTTTAAAAATTTAATTGACGCTTGCCAAGAGTAATTTTTGGTGATAAGAGCGGAGACGTACGAAATCAGTGTTTATGCACATTATATTTAATCTACGCTTCAAATGCACCAATTTAACCCAAACGACTGTCCAATTTCTGTGGAGTGAAATACAGTGAGCCTGAGTTGTTAGGAATTGTCAACTATCAAAAGGCAAAACAATAAGGATGGATAAGATTTGTCTACACGATACAACAAGGCGCAAATTCGCGGCATAAGCTTGAAAACTCGATTCCCCCCACTCCTCCTTCCTCCTCCAAGATAGTAATAACAGGTGAATATGTCAGTGGAGAGATAGAGCTTTTCATAATGCCACATGACCGTAGAAACAATGCATAAGTAGAGTTGTACCACAGAATGTAACTGTGAGGAGCTAGAGAGGGGATTGGAGAAAAAGATAACGCCTCACTTCGTCTTCTGGACCCTTTTGCTGGGTATTTCTCCAGGCACAAATTGATTTTCACATTTTAGAGCCAATGAGAATCACAAAAATTTCATCAAACTGGTGCGATTGCAATAACTGGTAGATTAACTCTTCGTTTCGGTAAAAGTCACTACGCTTTATTGTTAAATACACGTTCCGAACGGGTGTTATACCTCCATTTGCCATCAAGGAAGCCCAGGAGCGCTACGCTGGTGCAGTAAGTGGCGAGCTCTACTTTAAATAACCATTATCCTTATTTTTACTACCAGATGATGGACCCCAGCGGGGCGGAAATGGAGCGCAGGCAATGGATAGGAACATCGCTCTCGACCCATAGCAGAAAAGCTGAGAAATATGTCTGCCTTCGGCAGCTACCCCAGCTCTGTGTTCTGCAGGAATGTCAACAACAACGACAGCGACATTTAATTAGGGCTTGTTGCCGATTTTCAACCGTACTCATATTGGGGTGTAGATAACGTGAATTCCCGTTACCTCCACCACCTCTCAATTGGATGGATCGAAATTAGGTAGACATATGCTTATAATACTTTGAAGCAGAAACAATGTGGCAAAGAGGAGCAGAAGCGATGAACTATTGCCATGAAACTATGTTAAATCCCGTCATTGTCTACATAAATCAGCTTTTAGGCCTTTTGCATAGCTGGAACGCGCGTGATGGCAGCTTAATTTTTCATTCCCTATCCCTGATTTCATAAAAGACAAAACTTCTGGCACAGGGGAACTATCAGGTGAAATCGGTGACGTTGCGTCAAGTATCTCCTCAGTTGCATAGAGCTCCGATGATTGGCACGACCGGTGCGTGCGCTTTTATTACAGCACCGATTATGCTGCGGTGGCTAACGCGGGAGACTGATGAAGGAGAACGCCGGAGATGCGCTCAAAAGAGGAGGGGCTATATAACACGGTTTTGGAAAAGAGCTGCCTTGAACCTTCACCGAGTGAGTCAGCCCTTCGAGTCATGATGCTAGTTCAATTCCTTCCCGTACGTTGAAGATGCATACATGCATGTGTAATGCATACTTTTGCCTTCAGATAGGCCTCGAGATGCTACAGCAACATTTGAAAATCCTGGTTTCGGTGACGAGTCCCCATTGGCCCATCATCGACATCAATGTATCTCTAGCGGATGGCTTGGTCTTCGAGCCACACAATTAGGCTCGAGCCTTCCTCTAGGTCAGTATTTCACGTCTTATCCGAGCATCGCGCTTTCCTTCATCTTGGTGGGCATAGCATTTTATTGAATAAAATATCTATAGACAAAATAAGTAAACTTCACCCTTTTTGAAATATCTGTTGTAGTATTTTGTTTGTTGGAACTACCGGTTCCGGTCGAGGTCACAGAGGTGGCCATACTGCCCTAGCTGCGTGGGCTGGCATCTGGAGCATGCCAGGAGCCTATTTCCCTCCATCCGTCGAATATGTATATTCTACCCTAGCATTCTGCCATCTTTTGCCTTCGAGAGAGCCTCGTGCAAGCTAATCTGTTACTACATATTTAACATAAAATGTGTATTTTACGGGTTTGAATTTACACTCTCATAAAATCCGGTGAATCAATGTTTTTATGACACAGAATATTGTTTTAACGATTTGATTCCATACCAGATTAGGAAACTTTTTTCCAAAAGGGTGCTGTTTTTGTCGTAAATGTGTGTTTTAACGAACGCGTTGCCGCGACCTGTTCAATTCTCCCGTCCCACCATTTGATGTACCATAGAAGTGTGGGTTTTGGTGGTTTGGTTGTTCTCCCTATTGCGTTTTGCCATCCAAAGTGAAGCCTCCTTATTCAGCACTTCGGTTGCTTAGCTCCATTTTCTCCCTCTTCTGTTGAAATGTCAGGTCTTTTCAGGACGTGTTTTGGTGCATTCGATTGTATGAAAATAAAGACTGGGTGTCTTCTCCATGTTCTTCTCCTTTTGGACATGACTCTGCTGGGTTGCTTATTTTCTGGGGGTTCAAATGCTGCACCAGCGCAATTTTGTTGGGAAAATAGGGAAGCATCACTCATACCTAATGTGCTTGTTTGTACTCACATTTGATTACTTCATTAGCGCTCAGATGTTGTGTTTATTTTCAAATCCTCCTTCTCACGCCGCAGTGTTTGGCTTCTTTTTGAAGACAGAAGTTTAAGAAAGAAACTGTAAGACTAATCTCCCAGGTTTCTTTTCGCCCTAACGACGGGTGAACTTCTTTGTTTTTGAGCGTCAGCTAGCCCAGCCTTACTCGACCGTTATGGCAAATTTTTTCGTGAAGTGAATTCATGGGACGGCAGACGCAGAAGACAGACGAGGGCTTTCTACTCTATCTCTGATTCCTAAATATCGCATCATCCCCAGCAGACTTCGTGTGGCTTAAAGTTAGGCGATGTTTTACGGCGAGAACGGTTCCCTTCCCTTGAGCTTTTGTGAAGGAGATATCGAGACATGAAAGAGTTCGGTGGTCTTTCTCTACTGTGATGTGAGACCAAGAATGGCCACTGACTGCTTTACCGATCATAAATGTATTTGGGGGGAGGGAAGAGCTCTCGTAAACATCACGATGCTGTGCCCACTTTCGTCGAGGTGATAGGTTACGCCACGCTTGTTGTCCAGCCTTCTGGTATTTTGCGATTCTTAGCGAGTCATTGCGTCTGTAGTTCATCACACGAAAGGCAATTAGTCTCCTGAAACTAAAGAAATTATCTTGGGTGTACAGAGCATGATCGTGACAGGTTCGTCGTCTGAATAAAGGCAAATCAGAGGTTATTTGGCTTTTGGTGTCTTCACTCTATCATTCTCAATCCTATATTCCCTTGACGGCGCGGCTTCCCACTGGAGGAACAGGAAGGCGACCACGAGAACACACAGACTAAGCATCCATTGTTTGAATTCAAGCTTTACCTTGATTCTTTTTTCCATCTAGAAGCTTGATTTTTGTGTTCATTCGGAAGACCTTTGAGTGAATTTGTTCCTCCCACGATTCTACACCTCGCATTAAGCACCGCCCAACTTTTGAGGATCTGCATCTCTATCGTACTCTAGCGCTCGGTAACCTCCAAATTTTGGTGATACTTTCCGACACTGCTTCAGTTTATTATTTTTTTTCCGAAAGCATCAGTAGCGTACGAATTTGAGCCAACTATTTTTCCTAGTCACGCCTTTGCACAAAACATAAAAATCCGAAACATTACTCGCTACAGCTTTAAAATTGATTGCGGGACACAGAGATCGCTAAAAACAGACGGCAGTTATCGCAATGTGCAAAAGGTAGAACACACCGCCTACTTATGTTAAATAAGTAGCAACGTTAAGGTGGGAAGCTTTGTCCGATTGGATGCCGTAAATGCCAGTTGTGATGGTGCGATTGGGCGGCAGCGACTAATCGTCGCCCCACATTGCCCTCCGATTCTGCTCTCTTCGCTCTCGCCGCTCTGAAGGCAGATAAAAATGAGTGGTAAGATATAGGGTTGACAACGACACTGAGTGGATCAATCGACTTTTAAAATGACACTTTGATAGAGCTTGTGAAGCCTAAGGCCAGCAGCTCAGAAAGCTCAACAATTATCGCAGAACGGAAGGCTAATTAAAGAACGTTGACATTTCTTGATTTGACCAGTTATTTGCACGGTTTCACGGTATTTTACCTTCTAAATAAAAGTATAAAACCAACCAGAATAGCATATTTTAACCGATAGAGTAGTTCGACTCAAGAGCTTTCCGGTATTTTTTACTCTGCGCTAGATGATTGGCTGCTAAAGCATTACCACAAAATGAAACTAGTAATTTGAAATCATTCAGAAGAAGGGAAATTGAAAACTATGACTTTAGCCGAACCACAGTAACGACGAGGGACAGATATGGGAGGGGGAGGAGAGACCCTCAACCTTAGAAGCAAGCTATCGAGGCCAAAGTTGAGTGACACATAGGATAGTTAATCCCCGCTGTAAATAAGTCTTTCACAAGGTAAAAAGGTTGTCTCACAAGATCATCATCGATGGAAGACGGTTTAGAAAGGCTAGGAAGCCTCTGTGCTTGACAGGAGATACAGGATCTTGAGGAGCCTTTGGAATGAGTGGAACAAGAATAGCGCCTTTGCAAACTGAATACAACGCAAAGGCAAAATTGTCAGCCTATCGCTAAACCAGCTCACGGATCCCAAAATCTCATGACATAGGTGGAGAGTCAACCCAGAGAAGAAAGGAACAATCTCTGATGCACCGTGGTAGTAAACGAGAAGAGATTCGTAGGATCACACCAATAGGGTCGTCAAAACACCAATCAATCGACCATCTGGTGTGCACGTAACATGATCACCACATCAGAGTTCGATCTTACCCAATTACTCCGGAATCAATGAAGGGTTATTATACGTGATGAATGGTGGAACCTCTGAAACCACTTATCCAATCTTTAAAAGCTACGAAGGGGTTGAACCCCAGGCGAAATAAAAGTAATTTAAGTGGCAAGAAACCACAATACGTAATTAGTTAATAAATCGAACAACAAAAGCCTACGCTACTGATCAATATAATGATAGCAGGTGGATAATCATGCAAATACTCTAGGTCACATACAAGCGTGAAACGAGAGCATGAGAGTAATTTAACCTCTAGCGTCATTCACCTTTCGCCTCCTTTTGAGCTTGCAAAGCAGTGGAAGATGGTTTAGGTCGCGGCAACCCAAGATGAGAGGAGATAATTCGATTGGCGACGCTACTATCACATGGCGGTCGTTTCTTGTAAGGCATTGCCCAATCTCCCGGAGACTTGGCAATTTTCCATTTCGAAGCCAAAGATGCCTCCGCTAATGCGCGAGCCTATCAGTAAAATAAAGGAAAACAATTAGCCTATTAAATCAATAAGAGGAAAAAAATTCTGCAATGGATTTTAAAACCTTGATAAGAACCCCTTTGATGCTTCGTAGGGCTTGTTCCGCGGTGAGAGAGGAGGAGAAGACGGCGAGACAATGAGTATCATCTACCCATTTAAGAATGAACCCACTCTCGTTAAAGGGACGCAATACAGTTTCAAGGGTCATGGTCTCAAGGTCGGCTGGGAAGTCGTAGAGTTCGATTATGTGTTGCAGTTTATCGTAGTCAAGATCGGGGCCTTGGAGATAGTTGTTAGAGGCACCAACAGGAACTTTAACGACTTCTTTTGGCTTTTCATCCTGAAAAGAGAGCCCAAAGTCTACGAAATCATCGCTGTTGAGGGTCAAGTGCTGGAGAGTATCGAGAAGGTCACTAGGAGATTGTTTTCCGCGATCCTCTGTGTTTGTACGAGAGCACAAAGGCGAAATGCACTCCTTTTGCCTTAGCAAGCGGGAATTTCTAAGGCTGGGAGGAACGTAGATTTCAATAGACGGTCTTTTCGAACCCGGAGAGTCGGTTTTAGTTGCCATTTGCTGTGCTGCAAGTTGGAACGATGTTGCATCATTTATAAAGAATCGCAAACTGCCCGTAGCAGTCAAAAAGCAAAAAAAGCAAAATAATAAAAACAAACCTTTTTTCCTTAAGAACGGCAATAAATCACCACAAAATCTAGGAGCCCAGACCGCGCCTGACCGGCGAGCACAACACACCACCTCATAGTGCGCGCTCCTTGCCCAGACGCATGCAAATATAGGATTTAGCAAATTTGCATCTGCAATAAAATAAAAAAATAAATATTAGTCTTACACTAAATAAATTCAAATTAAACAATTTAAGGATTTTTTGTTTAAAGCATTACTCTTGGCAGTTACAAGTATGAACAAGTTTGGGCTTGTTTGGTCACGCCTTAGTCTTGGGCGCGGTGTGCTTTGCTCTAGGGGTTGCACAATCAAGTGTGGTGCTACTTGTGACCACTGTCATTTCTCTTCAGTTGCAGATGCGATAATTGACCCTAAAAAGGGTTCAATCTCCGCAAACGTAAATATTGTTAATTATAGCCTCGCTGGTGCCTACATCGTCTCCTACAGCGAAAATGGGTTTATGCTTAGCAATGGGACAGTTATTCGTGGTCCCATGGTTTCGTTTCCGCAAAGTGCATTTTCTTGGAGGGTAAGATTTAGTATTTATGCTTTTCAATTAATCCTTTTCAGGTTAATTCGGCAGAAGACATCAACGAGGATTCCCTGTCATTGTTTAGAGTTTTGTGTCCTGAATTAGGTATTTTTTTGAAAACAGTCTTGTTCAACAACTAATAATTTAGAAATCCTGGTTATTGGCAAGGGTGCTGCTAGTGAGAAAATTAACCAACGTGAAATAATGAACATGTGTTGGAAGCACAAATTGGGTGTTGAAGTCTTACCAACTGTACGTTTTTTAAACTCCTGCTTGGTGGTTAACTCTCTGTTAAGTCCTAATTCTTGCTTCTAGGCGCTAGCTGTGGGCACTTTTAACTTTCTCAATTTCGAAGGTCGTTACGCTGCGGCTGCTCTCATCCCTCCGATCCGCAGGGATGTGTACGACGATCGGCAACGCCTGAAACAGCTCGAGACAGCCAGAGATATCCAGCTATCTATTGAAGAGTAATCGAAGATTAGAAAACTCCCAACACCTGAGGCTCCTACCTTTCTGAAGAGACTCATGAATCCACTGGATAAAGACAAACAGTGATATTTTTGTTTATGTCTCGTGGTTGACCTGTTCACTCGTGTCATGTACAGTCATGTTAATTTTAACGATACATGCCTTCACTGGTGTCACATCTTTTACCGTCTCTGAGCTTTATTTCCTTTGCTTCCTGTCTCAACATCGATTCTTGTCTTCGTGAGTCGTTTCTGCATTTTGCAACTTATGCCCTCCTATCTAAAAAAAACTAGGAAAACCAACATCAATGAATATGCTACGCCGATTCATGACAGCCGCGTCATACAGAAGTTATCAATGCTGGGCGTTCTCTACTAGCGCTAAAATTCCGACGAAGGGTAGGGAGGAACCGGACGATGAGAAGTTGATTCTACCATCTCTGAGGAAATTTGTCAACCGCCCCACTGTTGCTATGCAGATGCCTGATATGACGCGAAGATACGCCGTCTCAGATGCTCCTCTCATTCCCAGTTATTTTCTTGGGAAGCTACAATTGGTATGGTTTTACGATGTTTCTAACATTATCTAATCGTAATATTTACCCTGTTGATCCGATCAACTAAGCAGCATGCTTATCGTTGATGCTCAATTATATTTTCCATCGAAAATCTCGGAATTCAGGGTCTTTTTTGGGAAAAGGGGAAACGGGTGTTCTTCTGTAACGGGACTCTCAGGTGCTTTGAGAAATGGATTCTTGCCGTTGAAATACTGCAGATAAGGAGTGAGGCACTGCTCCTTTACTCTAGAAATGTTGGACCAACAGTTCCTTTTTAAATCGGAATCAGCGGATGTCGGTGATTTTGACTACTCCATAATGGCTTTACTTCATGTATCCGATTCTTGCTTGACTCTAACTCTTGCTACTTTGATTGCGTCGTTTCACGCACCACTTACCTCTTCATTCTTCCATTTATTTTGCCCTCAGGAACTTTTAGAATACCCCGAACTGCCGACAAAGGAGGAGGTGATCCAAATCAACAAGTTATTCTGTACCGTGGAGGACTGGGTAACCAAAGGTTTGATTAACAATTTCACCTTCAGCCTCTATTTCTTAAATCTATCACTCAATCCCAGTTAAAACTTCTTTATCTACCCCATTCCTCTCTAGTTGACAGCAAATCAATTGACGAGAAGGGTGTCATTCCAGAGGATGTGCTTCGCGATTGCAAAACCATGGGTCTCTTTGGTCAACGAGTTGACCCAAATTATGGAGGATTGGGCATGACCCCGCTTGAGTCTGTTCTCGTTGCTGAAGCAATGGGATATGACCCTTCACTCTTTGCCACTTTCACGGTACACGAAGCTCTCGGCTTGAAGGTATGTTTCCTTGCTTTTATATGTGCTATGGGAGAGTTAAACAGTAATAACTTTGGCGCTGGCACCGTTAATAAGCCTCAGAGCTTGGAGGTCCAGTTCTGATTACCATTTTTGCTCTCCTTTAAAGCTGGTTCTTTTGAGTTGCCTGTGAAAGGGTACAGGGTCGTCTTTGAACCACTTCATGTCTCCTTCGAGCGACCCCCAATATTTAGGTTTCTTTAATGTGTCTGGATGTCTCTTTCGATATCTTATCGTCGGTATTTTGCTCTTCTTCAAAGTCCTTGATTGAAAGTTATGATGGGTGTCCTTCCACAATACACCTAAAGAAAACTTGTACATCAGTGTCGCTCTTCAAAGAAGTGCACCAGTACCCGCATCGTGTTAGTTTCTCCCGCATTTCCAGTACTTCTTGATCAGACGCAAACTGAAGATCTGTGTTGCCCTCTAGGGTCTTCAACTCGCGGGTACCGCGGCGCAGAAGGAGAAATACCTTCCAGCTCTTGCATCTGGGGAAAAGATTGCGGCATTCTGTTTGGCTGAGGCCTCCAGGTAGTGTTCTATGCATATTGCTAGCGCCACTTTTAAATTGCCGGTCTACCTTTTGTCAATTAAGTGACAGCATATAGCCATGATGTCATCCTGCACACGAACTACTTATTTCGATGTAAGTACGGTTGTCAGTATGTTTACTATTTTATAGATTTGATAGGCTTTTGTTCGCTTATCTAATTTCATAGCCTTCTTTTTCCCGGAAGTTTATTTACCTGTTACTCTTTTATTTAATATTTTCAACTCATATGCTACTCACTTTGTCATGCGTGCTGTTGCAATGTTTGCTATTGTCGGGGCTTGATTGATTATCTCCTTAGCTTTCAGTGACTTTTGTGTGTCCACCAATTCACATCATGGAGCTTGTGCAACAAAGGTAAAATAATCGCGGAACAATTAAATTGCCTTGGTCGTTGCCCACTTTTTTCGGTTTTGGTTCCAGCGGATCCACATCAGCACAATCCCAGACTCGAGCCATTCTCAGTCCAGACGGTAAGCACTACATCCTCAACGGTCGCAAGGCCTGGGTTGTCAATGGCTCACGCGCCGATGTCTTCACTGTTTTTGCACTCACCTCCGTTTCCAACGAAAAGGTTTGTGGTCTGTATTTCCTTCTGTCAGAATATTTCGTGTTTGGATGGTACCAGTCTTCCACGATCCCCGTTGAATGCTTTTTTCCTCCTTTTTAACTCCTCCCGCTGCTTCCTTGAAGGGAGAAAAGGAGGATAAGCTTTCCGCTTTTCTGGTGGAACGTGGTTTCGAGGGAACTATTGAGGCTCAACCACCGCTAGAGAGAATTGGACTTAGGGGGCTTGATCGTAGGTTTATTCTTTTTATTTGTCTTTATGCCCATCTATCTGCCGACCCACCAATCTTTGCCTTTTCCAGTCGTTGATGTAATCTTCAAGGATGTTCGAATACCGGTGGAGAATGTTCTGGGCGCTTTGGGCTCCGGCACCGAGGTGAGTTTCCTGTCTGTCAGGAGCTTTTTTCCGTTTTAACAAGACATGCTAGAGAATGATGTGTGAAGCTACCGTTCTCTTTGAATCGGTAGCAATCGCATTAAATGTTGCTGTTTTGAATGACACTTTCGGTGCTTCTATGCTTGCTCCTCTGCATCGGTGCTTCTATGCTTGCTCCTCTGCATCGCGAGTCTCCTTTTTAACTGGATTCGCTTTCCCTTCGCACCAATATAGTGAACCTTTTATTCCCTCGAGGGGTTATAAGGCAGCCAAGGTAGTCAAAACGTGGGAGTTAAAGATCAAGTGTCATTAAAATAAAAATCTGCTGCTTTTAACAGTTCTTTTGAGGTAATAATCCAGAGCATTGTTGCCGCTTACCTCTACTACGAAGAAGGAGTAAAAGAAGAGAGCCTATTTAAACTCCGAAATCAAGATGGGAGGGTCTTTGGAAGCTTTGGTAATTTTGTTATCCACTCCACTGCATCCTTTTTTATCAAAGTATTTTACTTTGTTTCCCTCTATTTCGCTCCTAGCTCTCTGGACGAATCGCATGTGGTGAGCGTTACTTGGTGGGCGGTCTATGCGTGGGTCTCTGTCGCGATGTCCTGGACGCTCTTACGGAGCATTGCAACATGCGTCATCAGTCTGGACATCCTCTCAGTCACTTTGGCGTGGTGCAGCGTCGGTTAGCCCACTCTGCCGCCCAACTCTATGCGATGGAGTCGGTTACCTACCTTGTGGCTGGTTTTCTGACTTCACGACCACAGCGCGATTTGATGATTGAGTCGTCGGTAGTTAAGGTCGGCTAGTTTTTCATCTGCTTTCAGGCTCACTTTATTTGTTTGTCTCCTCTCCATTGATTACCGACTCATGGGTCGAGATCATGTGTTTCACTTCCTTGTTATGTTTTTATGATATTGACCCACTTTCGCTATTATTTAATCATAACAGTAGAGATTAATTAATTCACCTGTTACCGAGGTGGTGGGTCTGTCTGCTTGCCCGCGCCTGGTCTTCACAGCTATACTTAAGCCTTGCTTGCTATTCCCCATTCCCACTACTTTTTGATCTCGGTAGCAATTACCCACCTTAATGTTGCGTAGATTGCTAACTGAGTTATTTGTTATTATCCATGTGTCTTCCGTCACTTATTGGGCATGAAACCTCGTCTTACCTCCACATTGATTCGTCTATTGCTACGATTGGTGGTCGGTCCGTTTGTTAGTCCCTGTTTAAGACATTCAGATTCTGCATTTCACCTCCTATCAACCAGGGTGAAGCCGTAGGCTGCTGTGACTTGACCTCTGCCTGGTGCGTACAAATCCTACCAGTCATGAATATCATTGGATCCTAAATGATCAGGTTACTCATCCACTTATCTGCCCATCCGACCATTTGTGAAGCTCTCCCGCCCATATAGAGCGTTTTAATTAAGTCTAATGTTTCTACTGCTACTTTATTCTTAACCCAAGGTGAATGTATCGTCAGTTTTAGCTCAAGCCTTCAAAATTGCTGGAACTTGGGAAGAGGGATTCCTTTTCCTTCTAGGTGGGTGTTTTTCTTTCCTAGACACACTTATTAGTCAGAGATTTCACTCTTTCAGCTTTTTGCAACTGAAACTACTCTTGCCCTGTTGAATGACTGCATTGCGTTGGCTGGAGCGCTGGGATTTACCAAACAACTGCCAGTGGAACGATATTTGCGTGATGCAAGGGTACTCACTTCCTTCATGGTAAGTTCTATTATGCCAATAACCCCTGAGGGTCCATTTGTTGGAGCCTCCGCTATTCAGCAAGCGTCTTGATGGAAAGCGAAGCCTTGAGTGAGGAGTTATCAGTGTACTTTTTTGGATACACCTTAGGGTGTGAATGACCTCCTTCGCGTCTACATCGCCTCCGCTAGTCTCTCCAAGGTTGGGAAGGAGTTACGCCATTTTGTGGAGTGTGCACGCAGCCCTTCACAGCATATGCTGTACATGCTGCGCGAGGCTTGGCGCAAGGATTGGCGAACGGCATTGTTGGCTTGCGGCTGGAGCGCACCACCCGCTGTCGTTACTGCAGCAAAAATGGAAACAGAGCGAGGCATACGAGCCTCGACGCGTGTCGGTGATCATCTTCATCCCAACCTTGGAGCTCTGGGGGATCGACTGGCGCGTCTTGTAGTGCAGACGTACGAGTTGACTAGGCAGGTCCTTATTCTCCATGCAAATGTGAGTTTTCATTGCTAGTGTCTCTTTTTTCTGTCTCCGTAGCGTTGTTTGTCGATGATTTCTTCAAATATTTAGACAGTAACTGGGGACCAACTCTCCCTGTGGCTGCTCTCTGATTTGGCAGTGGGACTGTTCGCGATGACTGCAGTTTTGAGTAGGGCATCAAGAGCGAAGAGTATTGGAGTGAAATACCACAATAACGAGGTGAGTCCCAATGTTTATGCTACTCAGATGTCAGTCAAATTCGACTTTTAAACGAGTTCTTCTCTCAGAACGGGCAAGCGCACACACACTTATTGAGCTTGAGGCTGTTGGGTAGATCTGTTCATTTACATTTCAATCGTCCTCTCTCCAGCTGGAATTGGCCGAACTCTTCACTTTGGAGACACTGGACCGTCTAGAAGGCGAGCTGTCTAGTTTCAAACAGAAGGCCAACCTGCACAAACGCATTGCCAGTGTAATGGTGAAGGAGAACGGATACGTGTCGGCCAGCCCTCTCAGTCGCGTCTGGTAACTTTACTTGGGGAAGATCGTTTTTGCTGCTGCTATTACTGATATTTTAGGATTCTCTTTTATTCGTAGACCATTTTATCGATTGACATATGCTTGCTTGATCAATTGAAAAATTGGACGGCTGGGATACCATATGTTCTGTGACACTGATGCTCGTTGTTGTCTTGACAACTTTTTTAGTTTTTTTCCTTCTTTAGGATAGTTCATGGCGTTATGATTTGTATACTGCAGTCTTGCTCAAAGCTTAGTTAGATTTTATTGAGCCCGACACCAAAATTCACCCCATTAACGGCTCGTAGCGGTGTTAGCTCTGTGATTAACTTCACGGACTCCTTTGCCATAAGTTGATTGGTGCATTGACTAGACCTATGGGAGCCTCGCTCGAAGGCGATTGACCCATTTGTGGTGAGGGACAGGACGATGCTCACTAGTTGTAGGTACCGACGCTCTTTCGGAGTCTCCTTTCCTGTTCACATTCTTTCAATAACCATAGTTCCTCCTGTCCTTTTAAGTTGTTTGGTTTTATGCCTATTTGTATTAATGAAAAGCATTATTAATCCTCTTGGCTTGATACACCTAAATTTGCTAGTGGGAAGGTATAGATTTAAGGGTAATCGTGTATATTTCTCTAGGCGCTTTCTGATTCCCATGAAGTTGGTTTGGTCTTGGTTACTTCCTGAGAACGTTGATCACATGATTGATGCTCATGTGTACTTTCTTCGAAATTTCCGTTAATGAATAGAAAGGATTGTAAACATTTGTCCCTTAATTCATGTTTTATGCTCGATGTTGTTGATGTTGAAGACTACTCACCCCATCAACATTATCGGCTTGATGGCTAAGGAGGATGGCAATGCCACGGTTACTCTCCACGGCAATGTTTATCTACCTTCCTTAATTCGGTCGGTACTGACTCGCTTCACTCGAGGGATGTTTGCTGCTGAGGCGGTATTTATCCTCTATGGGTCATATATATCCAAAAACGCCATCACAGGAATTACAGTTAGATATCATCATCAGATACCAAGCTCACCAGTTTCGAGCTGATAGCGGTCCATGTATGTTTCAAGTGTGATGGTGCAAAACAGTCGAACCTCAGCTATATTTCGAGAGATAATAGAAAACCTAGGAAGTTGGTAGGGCAGAACGGGTGGTAGGGTTCAATTTTAGCTAGTCTTGGCGAACTTGGCCGAATACGATAAAAGGGTTGGTAGTTTTCCTCTTTAACCTCTATTGGGTTCGCAGCGATAGGATGGGACGGTACAGGAGTGTTGGGGAGCTATGATTGTGACTGGGAAGCCACAGAATCGCGGTAAAAGTAGAATTGCAGGGGCTAGGGGCCCTCTTTGCCTCTAAACGTCGTCATTTCGCCCCTCATGGTTACCATATGCAAGTGGATTCTAGATAAATTACCCGCGAGGCAGGAACAGGGGTCGTTTTTAAATGATGTTGGAGAAAGTAGGTGACTACACAAAGCTCAGTCAACTACGTGGACTTTGTTTTGTTCGAAGTTGGCATTCGCGCATGCAATTTACGTACCTTTGCAGTCGACCAAACGCATTACCAATCCGCAGTCACTTTATCGTCGGTGAAGGGGCATGCTAGCAAAAGTAGCAAACGCCGGCAGCCCTGGTAGATCCCTGTCCGATAGTAGAAGGAATGGATGGACAAGGAAAAGCTCTGATCAAAATCAGGACGGTGCAGGGCTGTGGACTGTAGCACAATCACGGTTCAAAAGTGTGGTTCTGCTTAAATGTGTTTTGAGTGGCAAGGGGCTTCATTTAAATGCCTATTAGAGAAGCTGAGTGGGTAGATGTTCTGTTAGAACCCAGGCAAGTTCAGGTCTGGAAGGTTAGCTTCTGCGCAGTTCATAGCTCTTTTAACAGAAAGTTGGATGCTGGTAAGGTCTTCAAGTAATATTATTACAAATTTGGCCAAAGGCTATGCCTTAAGCTGAAATATTCGGAGCACTTGAATAATAGCTGTTACATTCAAGCAAACGTGTAATCTATGCTTGCAAAACGCTGTAATACGTAATTTTCGCAAATTTAAATGCCATTAAAAACAAAATTAATGCAATTTTAGTATTTTAAGCTTTTGCAATTTTACAAAGGCATTTGTTATTTTGCCCAAGTTTGTTTAAATGCACCCCATCATTCATCTCCTCGTGAAATTACTGGTTGATAGCATGCTTTGTTTTTATTGGCTTACTAAATTTTCGCGGACCTTGCACCGCCTGGAGGATCATCGTTACGGCCTGCAGGGATTGTTGTAGTGGGGTTTGTCTGCTTTACTCTCAAAGGGCGCTGAATTTGGAGTGTCTGTATTTGTATTCTCTTCATCATTAGTTCGCTTCCGTGTCCTAGAGCTTCCCTCCCTGGCGCCCATAGACTACCCTGATATTGTCTAATTACTATGGGCAAAGGTAAAACCTTCGAAGATAAGGCGCGGCATCGAAAATCAAATACCTCTAATGGTGTACCGAAGGATGTTACTCTAGCTCCAAGTAACAAAGCTGTAGGGCAGCCGGCACCTGAAAAGCCGCGGATTCGTAGATCGCACCGTAAAACCCGCGTCGGGTTATTTAGTGAACTTAGCTCTGAACTCTACCGGAAAATTATTATGGGTGCTTTTGTAATCATCGTTATCGCTGTTTTGCTTCATTTCGGTGTTGAGTACAGTCGGATTATGAGGCGACAGCGCCAAATCTACACTCCTATCAATTTACCCAAAATGATAGACCTAAATGAGGATGGGCCGGAGGCTTTACCCGAATTGTTTTGGGGGACGTACAGACCTGGCATCTTCTTTGGGATGTCGCACAGAAGTCCCCACTCAATGCTTTTTGGTCTGGCTTGGGTGGCGTTTGATGGTAGATCAGTGCAGTTTCGACATCAGTGTACAAATGAAGGTGACATAAAGAGGTATGTGGTTGGTCATAATTTAATCCAAGTCTCTATAGCTAGGTTTCATTATAGATAAGCTTGAATGCATTGATCGTCACATTGGACCTGTCGTACTTTGAGATTTTACTCCCGTTTGACCCGGGATTTCCTTATCACCTTAGCTACAACTGGATTGAACATGATGGACGAAACTACGGCATTGAACAAATCATCGCTGGCAATCACAATATCACCGTGGCGTTCGTTAAGCGTCCGGCTACTCCTAGTGGCGGTGATTGGTCTGCTCGAATATCAGTTTCAGCAATTAATGGCGTAAGCAATCTCAAACATAAGGCTATCTGCTGCTTCCTTAGGTCGTATTTTGATTGCCAAATATGCACTCGTGGCTATACCTCGATCCTTCACGTTGCCGCTTGAATTAATGCTCCTCTGTAAAGATGTCAAGCGTAGTTGTTAATGTGGTGACGAATAAGCCGTGTAACACTTAAGCTAATCTGCGGACTTTGGTACCTCTCATATCCTCCTTTTCTGTCACCCCAATCTTCCCACATGCCTTGCAGCATGAGTGAGCTCATTGGCATACACAATCGTAACATTTTCGCACTGCTTCCACTTATTTGACTGGGAGGGGCAAAGCCATGTGTGGATATAGGAAACGCCTTTTCTCACCTAGTCGATTAAAACGCCGCCAATCTCAATCCTATTCTACGCCTATCTGCCCGATTCTGCAAGGGGACGTATTCATTCGTACACAAATGGGAATGAATTAAAACGGTTAAGAGGTAAGTGTGGCACGTTTTTGACTTGAAACGTTCTCAGGTAGTTTACAAATGTTTCACCAATCACCAAATTCAATATATCTTAAAAGATTGGATCCACCCTGTTTGAATCCCATTGGTTGCGTTATGTGAATAGTGTTGTGCACCACCTTCTCCTCTTTCCCATACTCGTAACACCTCACACATGTATCATTAACCGTGTATACTTGTGTGTACCTATGTGCTTTTGAGCGGGTAGCAAGATTGAAGTAGTTATGGCGAATTTGCGCATTAGATCAAGAAGTAATAGTAGCTTTCTTCGGTTGAGTACGACACGTCTACAAGGTCTTATTAATTTTGATTAGTAGAAAAGCGGTGGGATGAGTTTTTTTTTCAGTTTCTACCTTGATCAATAAATTTGGAGAATGACAAATAAACCTACATCTCACTAGAATTTGCTTTCTTGCGCTCTGAAAGTGTCCTCAACTTTGTTTAGATGTTATTGTCAGTCTTTGCAGTACCTTAGATTTGGTATGAAAATTGAAGTATCGCCACATCAGTTTTTGGCTAGGGTGTTGCTTGCGTTTATCTAATGCTGTCGCTCCTGATGGCTTTGATTTCTCCTTCATGTCAGTGGCGTGCTCCTCGGAAGTCCCATGTGATATGAAAACTGCAGCAGTTGACTAGTGTGCGTCTCAATTTTCAAGCCATTTTAACCAAGTAGATTGTGCCAGACAATGGCACCAGGAATACTCTATTCATTTCAAAGTGGAGCTTGTTGCTGTTGCTCGGGCCACTCTAATTTCATTGTTTTCAGGCTTCACTCAGGAGTTGGGCGCCTTCCAAGTGAATTTTCACACCGCAAAAAGCGGCACTCTGAACCCAACGCATTTGGCTGGCCACTGTCCACGCGAAGACGCCCTCGTGGCGGCCATATCGAGTGGGTTAGCGCTGCGCGAGGATCGTAGTTCAGTTTTCTTCACCGGGGACCAGGTGAACCTCCATTCACAGGGAGCGACATTATCGGGGATGCCGACCAATCTCTGGGTAACGGAGATCACTCGCCCCGCTATCCGTGCCACTCGCCGAAACTCCCTTGCTGCCAATGCAAGCGGTACTCATCATCGTAATGAAGCGCCTTTCGATGTACTAGAAGTGGAATTCGTCTCGCAGGCCTCCACTTCTTCTGACGCGGTGCCTCTAGTCGGTTCACGATTCAGCAAGGTTTTGGCTGAGCACTCAAAGCGCTTCCACGAGGCTTTTCGCCGTAAATTTCCTCACGATCCCCGGATAGTCAGTGAGGAGCAAGTGAGTCGCTTCTGCTTTATTGGTATTCTACTTCTCAAGAATTATTCGTTCAAGTTGGCATAAACTCGTGATTTGAAGCGCGCATGTGAAATGTTCCCTTTTCCTTGCCCACGCACGTCGCACGTCACCAAACGGATACGGATTAGGTTGGAAATGAAAACGAGAGAAAAGATGTTGACATTGTATTAGAAAACTGTCGAGTCAGGGTATCCGCAGTGATCCACTTCCCTTCGCAGTATCATGGCGGCGAACGAGCATGTCAGTGCTAGTGTTCCGTACCTCGCAGTATTGAGTACTTTCGTGGTGTTCTGACCAATAAAACCTCTGTCGCGCAGTTTGCTGTACTTGAAGTGGGTGTGGTTCATATTCGACCCGTCGTCACTAGGGCTTTTTCCTGCATCACCCGAAATGCTGCCCACTAAGTGGCATACTTTTTAGACGTTTTCAGTTTCACCTACTGCGGACATGGTCGGTGTGTCTTGGAGTGCTCTAGGTGCAAGGATGTTGCATGGTTTTTCACAGATGCTACTCGAGATGATCGCATTACCTTTGTAATTGTGCCAAGATTTTCAAGGGCCTTTATCGGCTAAATCTAGTCTAAAGGCGGATACTACCTACCTAAATCCCGTTTCTAAGTAGGCAATTTGACATAATACCCGTTAACGAATGTTTTCGAAGTTCCTTAACTGCCCACTTGAATGCAAATGACTAAATGGTTTGGTACTTAACGATTTAATTAGCTTTTCAAGTGTTCCCACTGTCTGCAAAATGGGAGAACCTTCATCTCGTGTCTCCTTTTACTTGCCTTTGGCGTTCTTTTTCGCTACGTTGATTAATTACACTTTCTTGAACATTGTCCTGACCGAGGTCCTTAAATGATCCATATTTTTACCGCTAATATCAGTCGTGAATCCTGACTTTCAGAAGGCTCCAAAATCGCTGTCCATGGGTTATTGATCTGTAGTATTTCATTAGACTGACGGGCTCTAAGTTGGCTGTTGCAAACCTTTTCTGGCTAGTCTCTAATCATTTTAACCCCGCTGTGTGTTTTAGTACCAGAAACCTTGCTCCACAAACATGTGTGCACAAGCATGGCAGCACATGGGCGACCGTGTTTATTAAACTTGCCGGGTCCTGTCGCCTACGAGGCCAGTCAGGCAAGCAACTAGGTCTGTAGAGTAGCAAGAGTAATATCAAATAAGCCAGTAGTTCAATCGGAATGGCAACAAAGCAGGTGAAGCGTATGAATATCAGATGAAAGGATGTAAATGGCCCACCTGCAGGATTCGCGCCACTCACGGCCAGTGCCACGTCAGTGCAAGAGGAGGCTCATATAAGGACGAAAAACAGTAATGTGCAGATATGCAGCTGCCCTCCGCCTGAGTCATGCCCATGTGCGAGGCATCCATAGCCCAGGGCGTGAGGTCCGTATCAGCTGCGCAAGGGTATCAAAGCAAATCGTGGCGACTGGAGGACAGCAGCAGAAAATGTCCATCAATTACCGTTAGCAATTTACATCGTTTCTATTAGCGAGAGGAATCCACGTTTCCTTTCTGTGGGCATGCTTGTTGATAATCCTCTCATTGACTTCGACACCCACTAGGATTTAAATGAAATCTTAAGAGCTTATGTTCCAGGAATGATGTGATTAATGTAGCATCTTGCACAAGCCCCGTGGCAGTTGAAGGTAAAAATTGGGTAGTCGGAGAATAAATAAAAGCTATTTCTCGTCAGAAGTAAATCAAAAAACATTTTCTAAAAAATCTGCCTTTGCAATGCCTTTGAAGCTGATGGATACAAAATGATTGGCACTCTTTGAAACCGTTTGTTATCTATTAATGCGCAATGTTTCTTTCTAACTTTTGACCTGGTCTTGAAGACCTCATAAAATTGTGAGGTCACAGACGTGACATAAGTACCGATGACATCATCAGAAGCAAATAAAAGGCAACCCTCAATGTCAATCATTCCAATGAATAATTTTTTTTCAACAGGTGAAACTATCAAGGATATCACTGAGCAATATGCTTGGTGGCGTGGGGTACTTCTACGGCACCAGTCTGATAAATTCCCCTCTGCTCAAGGCATCGGTCTTCTCCTCAAAGCCCAAATCCACCCCCGTTCCATCGGTGGAGTACTGGCCTGCCGCTCTTTTTACTGCCACCCCTTCCCGTAGCCAATTTCCCCGCGGATTCCTCTGGGACGAAGGATTCCACGCCCTTTTAATGGCTCGATGGGACATAGAATTGGCACTACAGTCCCTTGGGCACTGGTTGGACCTTCTCAATATGGAGGGGTGGATTCCCCGAGAGCAGATTCTTGGCTGGGAGGCTAGAGCAAATGTGCCTCCCGAGTTTATTATCCAATCCACCACTATAGCCAATCCGCCGGCGCTGATTCTCGCAATTGAGGTGAATTGTGCCCACATTCTTATATGGTGTAGCGTTTTTTCCCTTCGTTCACAAGTATTATACCTACCTACCTACCGTATCGCAATGAGTGTTGCCTAGCACAACGTTGATGATACTTGTATCCCATTTCGTTTTCCATGTTCTGACAAGTGGACCTGCTTCCTTACTGCTCGTGTTTCGTGATTATTGTTTGCACAATGGCGAAGTCCGTCTCCAATTAGCGCTTTTGTTATGCAACTGACCTTGGAACGATTTATTTAGCAGAAGGAATTTCATCTGCCAATCCAACATCATGAGTTGCCCTTTGTGTAAACGGATTCCATTCTACTTCGACAAATTGTTGCAGTCCCTTTTGGGGGGAAGGTGTCCACTTCTTCGCCGTTTAAATAAGCTCTTTTCGATCCCCTGGAATAATGATACTTCAATCTATATTTATGCGTCCATCATTTGCTCCAGCACGCTGAGTGGGACTAGGAGTAGTTTTCAATCAGGATTAGGCACAAGCTCTCCGTTACTGGTTGAAATCTGCCTCCATTGTACCATAGGCAGCCACTGCGGTGGAGTATTTCATTACCCTTTGCTGAATCACCCCCTTTTAGGGCCATTTGAGTTCAGCTTCATCAAGGGTTCCTCGCCATCAATTTGCTCGTGTTAGGGTCATAAGATGCCGCCTTTTTAACTTATTTTGACCTGTGCTTATGCTCTCCTGTCAGCGGCTGCCCAGACAACCGCCTGGTATCACATTGAGCCTTTTGACAGTCTGCGCTTTTTATGAACTATTCTTAGGCCCTTTATGGAAAGTCACTTTTTCTTTCACTTAGCACACTGGTAACGGTAAGTTTTCCTCACCCCCAATTGTGTGGTGAAACTTGTGAGACTTAATTTGTCAGTTTGTACAAACGAAAAAATAATTCCGACTATATCCGCCGATTACATCGGAACGCAAGATGACTCATCATAAATGCTGTAACTCTCATCTCACAGGACATGCTGGACCGGTTGGAGACGCATATGACTGTGGAGGAAGCGGCGCTATTCAATAAGTGGGCTCGTGTCGCCTTTCCACGTCTTCGCGCCTGGTTCGCCTGGTTCAGCACCACTCAGGCCGGTAAACTGCCCACAGCATTTCGGTGGCGTGGACGGTCTACGGACAATCCCTTCCAGCTGAATCCTCTCACCCTCGCTTCGGGTAGGTGTGGTGCCCCATTTTAAGATATTTTTTCCCGATATCTCTCCACTACTCCACTTTCTTTGTCGGACAGTTTTGAAAGCTAGATAAGCTTCGTTTTCTCTGTTAATACTTCTCACCCCCCATCTCTTGTATCTGTACATCCATCTGTCTGTCTCTAATGAATTAGTTAAGTTTCTGAGAGGTCGACAATTCCTGTTGTCTAGCCTGCGGTATGCGCTACGTTCCCACTGGTCAGCCTTGGCAACTTTGCGTCTCTTACGTGCGCGCTCATCCACCTTTTGGTGCTCTGATAGGTCTTTATTTATTAATGAGTGATTTTTACTAGTCTTTGCGTCTCTTTGGTGATCTGCAATAATATTTGGATGCCTATAATCTGCTTTGGTGGAGAGACTAGTAAAACGAGCCCACTGGATTGAATTGCCTGAATACTGAATAGCATCAGAAACATGCCGTTAACATTACTCCGGAGCCTATCTGGATGGATGACAGATCTTATGGTCCCCTGTGCGCCTTTCTCTTCCTGCCTTCGCTTTGAGTTGCTGCTTCAGTTTGCAGTTTAGTAGCTGGAAAATTCCACTTCACCTTGCCAGATGGATGTGCTGGCGATAGACAGCAGAATGCCTCTCAGTTGTAGCTGTTGGGAGACCCTTTGTCGGTCAATGACCTCTCTTCCACCCATCGATCTACTTATGGTGCCTACATTACTTTGCGTCCTCACGATCCACCTTCCCGGTAGCATTTGATTGTGATGTGCTGATTGCCCAGTCTCTACTGGCACGAAATCGCTTGCATCTTCGTTAGGCCACGCGATGTGAGCCTCATGATTCCACGAAGAATTCTGATGGCTCCAGCTCGGACCAAATTAGACGCAGTGAGGACATTTAACTTTTTAATGGCTACCCATTAAAGAGTGGCGATAACATCAGAGGGTAATGGCATGTGTGCATTCCCAAGAGGGTCACATCACATTGGAGTTTGATCAAAGAAATACCTGAATGAAATCATTGTTCTCTCCTTGCCTTTTCATAGGCCTTGTGTTTACGCGTAGGTCGTGTGGTATGTGCAGTTTCTCGCACTCACGCATTGGGTTCGGGCACGTTAGTTTGTGCTAAGTTGATAGAGCCGACTTGTTTGTCTTTGAATGTGTGGGACGTTTTCCGGTCACCTGTCTCTTCTCTGGTCGCCAATACTAGTCAATGCTACCCCTCTAAGGTTAATAAAGGAAACAGGTGGGCTGAAGGGTTAGAAGCAGTAAAAAATGAATGCGGTAGTAGTAACCCGCTCACAAGGCAATCATGACGGTATGGTCGATTTGCATCACATGGAGGGGTGACCGTCAAGGTGAAGACTCCTTTTCTGTCGCTAATTCCAGGCTGCGACCCGTTCTATTGACTGAAATTTTTTAGCATTGGATTCATGAGAAATGGAGTTGGAATTCATTCATTGACTCAAAGTGTTGGAGTTGAAGACTCATTTGTTTGCTATTAAAGGTGGTAATAAGGACTTTGTACCGTTGTGAGAAGGTTCTTCACTTCATCAGCTGCTGTGAATCTCACGGATTTCGATGGGCTGTAGTCATCTATGGCGCAGCCTGTTTTAAGAGGCTAAGGTCAATGATGTACTTGAGGAAGAATGAGGCTCTTCTGGAGGGTCTCATGGGGGATCTAGAGTTAATTTAACCTCTCTTCCAGGCCTGGATGACTACCCACGTGCTTCGCACCCCACTGCCTCTGAGCGTCATCTCGATCTGCGCTGCTGGATGGCAGCCTTTGCGCGCACCCTTGCCCGTCTGGCAGAGCACTTCGAAGGTAACTCCTCTGCTTCGTCGTCTTCGAGTGTGGAGGAGTACCGATCCCTCGCAGCGCAGTTGCTCGATCCGCAGCGGCTAGACGAGCTACATTGGGATGAGGCAAATGGCATCTACGCGGACTTTGGTCTCCACACGGATGAGGTGACTCTTGCTAGTCCTCCTATAACCCATGCGCCTCAACCTGGTGAACCTATGGTAAGTAGAATAACTCTTCCAGATGGTTGTTGGATAGATTTGAGCTTATGGGAGTAAGGGAGCTGTGGATCCGCTTTTAGTGGCTACCTGACGAGCCGGTTGCCTTTGGGTGTAAACTGGTTTTGAGATTATCTACTTTTTGACAGGCAAGTAATGTTGCTTGAAGTCTTGTTGAATGGTTGCGCTCACTAGATTACAATGAAAAAAAAAGGAAAATACTTTAACTCCATAGGTCATTTATCTCGCTACTTCCATCAGAGGCTTGTGCTCACCAAAGGGAGCTCAGCTCTCCTCTCAAATAGGTAACTTCATCTTACTTTCATTAGTTGGTTTTGGTCGTCACACTTGCAAGAGGGGACGACATTATTCGAAGATCAGATCATCAAGCCAACAGAAGTCGTTGATTGCTTGGATAGGTGTGGTGGTTCATTCCGAAGATACCGAGCTAGCTAGGGTGTTTCAACATATGATGGGGCCAAAAACATTGACACATCGCCTCCAGCACAAACAGTTTAGGTCGCTTCATTCTATGTTCCTCCCTTTTCCCATGTAATGAACTGAAGATGTAGGATTGCTAAGTCGGGGCAGACAGACGTAAAGTACTTATGTTGTCCATCCACCACAGCCACAGAAGGAGCGCCGAGTATTGAAAGAGCCACGGGAGCAGTGGGTAGACTCAAGCCTGGGCTACGTCTCATTCTTCCCCCTCTTCCTGCGTCTCCTCCCACCCGCCTCGCCTCGTTTGCCGAGTCTGCTACAACATCTCGCCCATCCTGCGCTATTCTCACCCCATGGATTGCGCTCCCTTGCGCTCACCTCGCCGCTCTACAATCACGCCAACACTCAAAACGACCCGCCTTACTGGCGTGGTGCCGTCTGGATCAACATAAACTACCTCGCCATCGAGGCCCTTAAGTAAGCGGCCCCTCTCTCCCCTTGTCCCTTCTTCTTTATTCAGTTGACTAGGGAGGTCCGTTTGGCTGTTGATCCGAGCTGATGTGCTCATATTGGTTGGCAATCTGACGGTCGGGTGGCGTTAAGTTGATAAAGCGTAATCTGCTTGGTTGTGCTTCCCTTTTAGCCAGTGCTCTTGTTACAGTATCGAAATCATCTGCTTTATTTAGTGGATCAATAAAAGGAATTAATGTCCATTTGATCTGTTCAACAGTCTACCCCAGAGCTATGATCTAATTATGCCCTTGCTGTCTCTTCGACATGGTCGCCAGTGAATTGGAGTATTTGCAAGAAATGATCGACACATAATACAGGCTGAGATTTGGTATTTCTCTGGCCTCCATCTCTACCTTCCACCTTCGAAAAGTTACTTCTTCCTGCTCCATCAGGAAAGATTTGTTTTGTTAATGGAGCCTAGGAGGGGTGCAGATCATGTCTAGTTTCCACGCGAGGAATGAAGTGCTCCGATCCCCCTGCCTCCCCTTTTTCTTTGCTCACATTTCCACACTTGATTCCGTCACTTTCCACTTTGACGACTCATCTAATTGAGTGGGCAAGTTTAGATAACACCTTCATTGTGGATAGTCTACTGGAAGAACTTCAGTAGCACTCGTTAGTATGCATTCACAACCTACCACCTCATCTCTTATGGTCGAGCTGGGCAGCCTTGCAGAGTAGAGGTTTGCCTCAACAAAGTGACCTCCTAGGCCAGGCAGGCGTTCCATGACATTCTATCCCCCTGACACGCTCCAACAAGCTTTGAACTCGGCAGAAACCCAAACTGATCTGCTCAAACTGAAACGTCTTCCCATTGAGAATCTTTTACTCTGCAGGTACTACGCCCGGCACCCAGAGACACCCCCCCAAGTGGCGGAAAAGGCTACCAATTTACAAAAACTCCTCACGACAGCGATAATGGATACAGTGTTGGGTGAGCTGAACCGGACCGGTTTTACGTGGGAACGCTACGACGATCAGACAGGTCGGGGACTAAGTGGGCACCCCTTCAATGGCTGGACGGCATTGATCAGCTTGATCATGACTGAGGAGCCGACTAAAGTGAAAGCAAGGAACAAGGAAACGGAATGAGTTTGGAGATTGCGCCTCAAGACTGTGATGTGTTTTCACCGAACTCTAGCCGCTCTCACCCCTGAATCTTTTATATTTTATCCCTCCATTCATCCTATGTTCGCTGTGAATGTAGGCGAGTCCAAAGTAACTAAAAAACTTATGTATGTACATCAACGCTTAAGGAAGGAGCGGTCACGGAAGCCTATTTTTTGTCTGACTTTTTGCGTTTGTGGTGGTGGCCGTGATGCTTTCTGTGGGAGTGTTTGTGCTTGTTGCGGGAGGGGGATCTGCTTCTCGACCGGGACTTTCTTTTGCTGAAAAGGAAAAGGCTATGGTAGGTGGTATTATGTGGTGTAAAATGGGGATCAATGGGGAGGCACGAACCTTGCCTTCTGCTTCTTCTTCAAGGCTTTTTTGGCGGCGGCTGAAAAGAAACAGTTCCAATTTTAGAGTTGTGCCTGGTTTACCCAGATACTCGGTAGCTCAGTCAGAGTAAAACAAACCAGGTATCAGCCCAAAGGTGGAGGCACCTGAGTTGGCCACACTGAGTCGGTTAGGATTCCTTTTGGGGTTTTTAACTAAGCAACAAAGTCCCGCTTTTCTTTGCAACACGCATGGGATGTAGTGAGTCCCATAGCGCTTAAGTGTCAGTGACGTAAGGGAAAACAATATGACAATGAATGCGGTCAGGTTCATAGGAACCGCCACCGAGTAGAACATTTGATAAGGAAACTGGAGAAGTCAACTTCTCGCAGCAGAGTTATAATGCTAGAGCTTTTTTAGCAGCCCGTTGATTTGTTACCGAGAAGCACAACTAAACAATGGTTTTCGAGTTAAAATCATTCCAAAATACAAGTAATGAAGCACAGAAATGGCAAGGTTGAAGAAAACTAGACTAGAATGATGTGAAGACCAAAAAAGCAGGTGTGCCACAAAGCCTAAAATCTTTCCCTTGTTAAATACATGAGTTGATGCTAATTGGTGCAAATTGACTACGCGCCATGAGTGCTACGACACAAACCTAGCTCTGCCTTCCTTTTTGCAATCGCCTCCTTAAGCATCTCATCGTCGTCGGAGTCTGAACTGGTACTTTCGATGTCTAGGTCGATGTTTCCCGTTTCTCCTGAACGCAGATAATTTCGACATTGAAAAGTTAGGTGACCGGCTAGGTGGACGGAATTAATTGAACAAACGTATACTTACAAAATCCACACTTTTTGCATCCAACACGGAAGGGTCTTGACGACTGATTAGCAGCTGAACAAGGGGTTAATAAGAATTCAGCAAAACCTACAGTCCATATCACGAAGAAGAGGAGAATGCGACTGCGTTAAAGTCAGGTACCAAACGACAGGGAACGCAATTCGCTAGTTTGCTCGGCTGTCATCGCTATTCATTGTGTTAAACAAATAAGCCTGAATTATTATCTATTTGTAAGTAAATAATTATAAACATTTCAAAATTAGTTATTATTGATATCACTATTTTAATGGCACTTGGTATTGTAAAACCTAAAATATGGGCTCCCCTATTTGCGTTTAGCTGGTTTATAAGCTATATTTACTTTTTGTTTTATAAAAAGTTGCAGCTCCCCAATTTCGCAAGTCAAGCAATCTTACTTCAAAGCTCATCACGCTCTTCCTTCAAGATCGCAAGTGAATTTGTGGTAGAAAGCGGAAATAACCCAATTCATATGTATATCATTACACCCTGGGCAAACTTGCTCGTTAACTCTTAAGCTCAACCTATTCTAATTTCGTCATCGTTAGCGTAAGCGATTATTGTGGTCGAAATTGTATCTAATTGTTATCGATCCACTGAATAATAAATAAAATGCCACTGTGCTCACAACTGAAGCATTAATAAGTTTTTCTCTTAACTCTATGTTTCGGCGTCGGGAACCTAGCTGGCCATTGTGTCTTCACCAAGCCAACTAGTCTCTAAGCCATGTCAGTGGCCTACATTCCCTCTGCACGCCGAACACACACTTTCTGTCCGAGTATTATGCCTCCATTCGTCTTCAGGACGCTACGGAGCATGTGTTGTCGAATTATGGAAGGAATTGAGGCTCCTGTCGGATGTCTAACCATCCGACTAAGATACAATAACTGAAACCCTAACCCCAGAGCTAAACAAGCAGACGAAGTTTTACGGCTATATTTTTCTTCGTAATCTTATGTATTCGTTTATGAGCATAGTAACCAGAAGGAATGGAGCTGCTGGCATGACCAGGAGGCCACCTAAATAACCAAAACCAGAACCGGTAGTCAAAACAAAGTATTACATAGCCCCTCTCTTCGTTCGGGCGTCGTCATCGATGCTCCCCTTGACAGACCTCCGACGCCAGCCATCGCAGCCTAATTAGTTCTAAAGGAGGCACCCGCGAGCTAATTATGCCAGTTGCTGACATTTGACGCAAATGAGGCGATGCTTGACACCACCATCAATGATCCCTCTTGGCAGTTCGACTGGACTTGGAATTTTGTCCGGTTTGTAAAATAAATTCAATGCAAGAGTTTCTGTCGACCATCAGTATGTCCGTAGGGAGGCGTTAGTATGCCAATCTCCTTGAACAGGAGAATTAAGGAAATATCCGGAACGAAAATCTTTCAGGTGGTTCACGGCTAGTGTCGCTTCAGTTGTTAATAACTTTCTTGTAGAACACTGAGATGGGGTAGATGGCGAAGGCGGACGCCGTTCTCAGCCTTTCTGTTATGGGATGTCAGAGATTCTCCCATCAGTAGTACAAGCACTTCTTTCGCACCGCTGAGATATGCCAAAGGCGATAGAGATCGGGATAGAAACCCTATAGAGTCGGGTCCACTTTCCGCTGCCGCCAATGTAGCGTCTCGAGGTTCACTTGAAAGCAAAAGAAAGCAAAATATCAAGGGGGAATATATATATTTAATAGACAGAATGAAATGAGCTGATGGCATGGCCCAAAGTCAGCCCACGCGGCTAGGGCAATGTGGCTGCCTAAGTGAACGAAACCAAGACTTGCAGTTATAAAAAAGTATTGCAAACATCTTTTCAGAACAACCATCACAAGTACTCGAGTTCCTTCTAAGGCATCTTAGAGCTACCCAAGCTTGGAACGCTCCTTGCATCTGTCCAGTTAGAGCATTTATTTAAATTTTGGCTTCAAACTTTCATTTATCTTACTTCCATGTTTCAAGAATCTTGATCATTCTAAATAACCACGCACAATAATAAATGCAGAGTATTAAAATGGACTATCGCTCAACTTCCAGGAGGACCATTTTGGGCGGAAAGAATAGGTACTTGTGCACGACAAAGTGGTCTGAAAGTGGGAAAATAAACCCTTCACTTCTAAGTGAATAAGGAGGATGCTATGGTAATAAGCGCCCCAATATCCTCATATTCCCATAACTGTCGATGTAGTAACTTTAATAACCCACTTGTAAGATGAGTCTAATCAGCAAGTTTTAGCCTAACATTGATTTATCACTTGGCGAGACCTAATGACAACCTAGAAGCATGACATGGGTGAGCATCGAATAATTCTAGGCAGGCGCGAAGGGCAACAAACAGGAGGAAGAAATAAACCTGCGCTCATTAATTTGGCAGTCGATCTTTCCCAACCTAAATGAGACACAATTAAGCTACAATAATTATGCCAGGAAGGATTTTGACGAGGCCGAAACACCACCACCGCCACCACTCCTGCCAAGAAGCGAGTAGCAGACACGACCGCGGATTAAATTGCGCACTTGCCAGACACAAAAGTGTACAAGAAAAAGGCGAATTAACAAACACTCGAGCGGGTGTATTGATGTAGCAATCTAAGGTGCCTATGCATGTAAACAGTGACATCAAATAAGTGAGCATCAAACAGCCAACAAAGGTGTGTATGTACGGAGCAAAAACGGCAGCAACGACAAAGAAGAATAATATTTGCTTGTTCGGACTTGTACAAACAAAAGATCGTTTCGGCTAGACGGAGGAGCAGCATGGCGAGAAGAATAACGTACCGAATGCTATCTGCACGAGGCCACTCAACCGAACCTGGCAGTGAGAGCACCTTTTAGACTCAAAGCAACAAGTGAAATTGCAAAGAAGATGCAAATCTCCAAAACAATAGAAAAATCGGGAGGTATTTGAAAGAACAGTGGATTCGATCTTCTTCCATACACTAAAAACTAAGATCTGATGATAATCGTGAAAAAATTCTTGACGATTTGGCGTTCCCTTCTTTAGCTATCAGAGCCTTTTAGTGATGACTTCTCTGAAATGTACTCGTAAAACGGGGGCTAAAAAAAGAGGCTCCATAAGAGAGAAAGTGCTCCAGTTCGACGGTGTTTGGTGAATAATACAAAGGCGCAAACCGGAAAATACGGAAGTCGAACTTATGTTTCGCATTCCCAAAGTTCCCGGCCTTCTACTAATTGTAAAGCTCACCACAGCCCCTTTTTACCGCATGTAAGGTGGAAATCACGAGTTACCCCCATCTTGTGTCAAGGTGACTCTAAAGCCGTAAAGTAGTCATTGATGGTTTAACTTTTCATTTCCGCTCTCATCTCCTGACTGCTCAAGGTTTTTAAAGGAGCGATGGAATAAGTAAAACTAAGCAGCCACTGACAGCTATTGAACGCTGACAAGTGGCTACCTTTCTCTAGGTGACTGTGGCAGCAAAAATGTCTTTACAAAAGAGAGCTGATGTTTTGGCAAGCTGTCACGCACGCAATTCCGCTACAGTTGATGAGCTCTTCCCACGTTCTTCTATGCAGACAAATATGGTAGGTTAATTTCCCCAGAGGGATAACCAGCGACGAAAAAGAGCTTCCTTTTTCCATTTCTTTTTAAGAAATTGGCTCCAATAGTAAGTAAGGCCTCCTCGACCCTCATCTCGTTGTCAAAGCGGAGGCTCAGGAGTTATCTGTTTTCGTTTTCACTGCAGCTGTTGTCATGGTTTCACATGAAGGCATTTGCATGCTACTTGGCACTACTGTCCCATATAGGAATACCTTTTTGTTCCCTCTTCCCTCCCTTCCCTCGGCACTTCTATTGCCAACTAAACTCACTTATGCTGCCAAAGTTTGGAGACGGGAATGAACTACCGCAGAAATGGGCCATACTCACCCTGTACTCTATTCACAACTGGAAACTCATAAGTCGCCCTTACCGACCACAAAGTCATTCTGGCTGTCATCAAAGACAGCACAGCTTAGAGAGGAGGATGAGAAAGGAATACAAACTAGAAATGCCAACTCATAAGGCTCCTACTGACTTGAAATTACGTCTTTTCCTTCAGGCCATTCAAATCGTGTCACCTATATTTCAAGAGTGATTTAGGCCGACGAGATGCAGACCATTCTTATGCTTTTGAGAGAAAAATGGAAGAATGAATACCACCATAGCAAACAATTGATTTGTGACAGAAGATAAACGATGACTGGTCGGTCAGTGGCTGTGTCATCGAGCCATACCTGACACTGTCACCTCTTTTTGGGGCATTAAATTTCTCTGCACCCAAAAATTCCTTGATTTTTAAGAGGAAAACTAAGGCAAACTAGTCAGCCGACGACTACTTGCTTTACATTTGATGACGCGTTCACCCTCCCCCGCCGTGAGAGGCATTTCCTTCCTTCAGTCTCCCTGGTGGTTCCGATTCCCCTGTTGTTTATTTACCCACTGCTGGTGAACCACTTTTCCTTATCGAGGCGAAATTATCCACTGGGTTGCTATAATTTTATTAAGCATCATTAATAACATTCAGCAGTATCATTTTGTGGGTCTTTGGGATGGATGCCAGCAGCTTCCCACCCCACATCTTGTGCCCACATTACCAAGATGCGTGTGCACCTAATTCATGCAAAAGGCTGCATCTTGCTGAAGGGTTTGGGCGGTCTTCATTAGTCGCGAGTAATCCGACACCATCTATACTAAACTCAATGTGAGCAAGGGTCTAAAGGAAGGATATTTAATATGCCCTATTTGTTTAACTAGCTCAGTCAAAACTATAGTTCATGCTCCCTTTCTAACAAGAAGGAGGCCTGCTACAAAGCCACTAAAAAAACGCGGATGCATTTACTTCCATTTTGTGTTCCACGGCCTGCATTCTGCTTTGTAGGCCTTTTGGACACTTAAGGGCCATATCTTGGCTCGGAGATGAAGAGTGAAGCGGTGTTTACCGTGCTCTCACCTAACCCCTTACCATTACAATGCACTGCATCCCACTTCATTTGATTCCACCCTACGCTCTCCTCAGTTTTGAGAAATTTGTATGCCTTGCATTGTGCTGTCCTTCTAAAGAACTAGGAGTAAAGGTATTCCCAGCGCTGACCAGTTGACTACCATCAACTGTCTGCCTCGAAATGAGAACGGTGCCATGCGCGCAAGGTCCAGCTGGATGAAGGCAAGAGATCCCACCCACATGCCTACGTCAACTGACTACTCAGCCAAAATAAGAGGAAAATGTGGACGTTGGTTGTGCACCACAAGGCATCGCAGATGGGACACCTCCAACTGACTACGTGGCCGGCCCCACTTCTCCCTCATACCTCATTCGACTGGAGATCCAACAGCATCAATTCATTTGCCCGCCAATTCACTATCCACAGTCCCCGCGGTCCCAAAGCCATGCCAGTTGCAGCCTGTCCACGAAGAGCCTCGTTACCCGCCAATACTGACTTCACGCGTCCTGTAGCTGCGTCAGCAACCAGAAGACGACTGTTTCCCGTATCCAGGAGGAGGACGTTAACACTGTCGTCTGACGGAGTTGCAGTTGCAGTGGTGGTGGTGTTGCTAGTAGTGGATGGTGCCTGAAGTCGGCGTGATGGCATCATATTAACAGTGACCATCTAAATCTGTGAGTGAAAGAAAGTATAACCAATGCGTTTCGTCAACTTTTGTTTTAAACCATGTCTGAGCTGTTTTGGATGCTTAATAAAGACAACGCTTTCTTGAACATGAGGTAGTAACGACAACACTGCACTATTTATGTCCAATAATGCCTAATGCCCGGCTGAGGTTCACATGAATCAAAGACCCTTCTCCTGATAATGAGTGGGAAACAACACTCAGTAGACGATACGAGATACATGCGTTCAATTTTTTTATCCTCCAACTTTCATGCTGGTAATACAAGGTGCTACGAAAGTTCATCTTTCGTGTTAACAGTCTGCTAATTCAGTGACCCTACCTCTGGGCCATGTGTCAAAATCACCCATTTTAGGAAAGAAGAAGGAGGTAACTCAAAGGAAATGAAGTTTCCGATGCAACGAAATCAATGAAACACATGCCGGTTGATGGAATCCAATTATTTTTGTGGATTGTTTATAAAACACTGACCTCTATTGATGGTCAACACCGAAGATTGGCTCGATCGAGTGCCACGAGTGAGATTTTTAAAGAAGCTTGACCTTCAGATCTTTCGCTGTGCCGATCTACCGTACTAATGAACGCAAAAATGACTGCGCCCTCCCAAACGTCAAAACGACAATTGTAATTCACCTTTAACGACGACTTATCAAAAACGGTCAAATGTATTATCACATCCATAAAAATTGTAGCGCTCCTCTAGAGCAAAATGAAGCCAGCTTTGTCAACACGGTTTTTACGAACGGAAACATCAACAATGGAAAGCTGATGCGGCGATCCTAAGCTTCTCAAACGTGCTGGCACTTCAGGGCCTGGATGCCGTCCCTCATTTCAAATCACAGTCAAGGAGGTGTAGCAAAGCTTAACTGGAAAACGGTAATTCAGAGTGCCCATGAAGGGTCTCTCCACATCATCATCATGATGCTCACGACACCTTGATGAATGCTTAGCTTGATCATCAGCGAGATGGGATTATGGCCGGTGTTAAGGAAAGGCCCCAGTTGAAGAGACAAGAGGAGGAGGACACGCATTTTCATTTCCACCATAAATTGTGGTGGTGGTCTTCTACCACAATGGAAATATTCGTGGGGAGTTGAAAGCACACCTGGCTTTACCTACTGCCTCGTTCCTAATCAACCGCACCCATAAAACCATCGGCTCTCCGAATGCAATAAAATATGCTCCCGGATGAGAATTTCACGTAGCAGCTAAAATAGTAAATGGATTAAGAAAAAAGGAGAAATCAGATACAATCAACCAAGTTTGCTTCTATAAAAACTACTCATTTGTATCCTGTGGCTTTTGCTTCTCTTCTTTGCAGCAATAAAGTCGTCATATCGACAAATTTCCTCAATCCACCATATTATGTTTGAAATCCAAGAAGCAGGAAAGATTTAAAAAATGGGGAAGGATAAGGGGAGTAAAAGCTTAATATTCCCGTAGTTACCTCAAAGGTCACCTCACAGTTTTCGTGATCACTGCCGTGCCTAATGGGAAGAGCTCTCTTAAAGACGGAGATAGATTAGTGCTACCCTTCCTCATCCATGTATGGTGCAACAGAACTATGCACCCTCCCTTCCCCACCCCATTGATGCGATTCTCATGTACAAGTAGCATTGAATCATTTTGGGTCTACACTGCTGATCTGGTGTAGCAGAGCCGTGCCCGATGCATTATTTACCTCTTTAAGGAGGAATGCGACAGCATGTACACACGCATGCACAAAATTTGAGAAGTAAGAATGATATCAGACACTATATCCCACCTTCTTTACGTCACTTCTGCTTCCCACGTATCTTGTTCCATAATTACTTGAAGGTGGTACATGTGCGGAAAATACGAAGGACGAAATTGAGCGACATTCGTAGCAATGCTAACAATGAAATCAAACCAGGAAGGAAAAGACGCATACGTGAAACCCACCATCCACAATGCTCCAACGCGGCTTCTGACGTCCGCGCACATGCAGACTGAAGGGCGAACCACGAATGGGGCGCGAGAGGATCTGCACCACAAGAGAGTGCGCACCAGCGTTGAGGGCACACAGACTCACCTCGTAGGTGCCGTCGCCGTGGTCCACCAAACACGCAGGCGCATCACGACCCTGGGCGTCCTCAAATCGCACATTGATTGGATCAGTGCCTGCAGTCTGAGGCTCACCGTGGTAGTCGTAAGCCCGCACCATCACCTGCACCCACGATAAATAAGGAACGAAGATAGTCCATCTCATTCAACACTCATTCCCACAACCACATGACGGAGTGGAGGAGCACATCTTGCTCTGTTTCATGGAATCATCGTTGAGCACACCAACACGTTCAAGTCACCGAACACCTCAACGAGCATCTCTGATCATCGTGCTAAACGTGGCACAGAACGGCATACTGCATCGTATCGAGGTACTGGCGCATGCCTGTTCACAAGACCCTTCCCACAAGTCGTAGGAAGTCACTGTGTAGCGATCTGCATCAAACGCACCACACAAACATCTGGCGGCATCCGACACATAGGAAGCACAAAACAAATAATCAACTCTCTCCACCTTCCTCCCTCTCACACACCCTCCTCCTCATTCCTACACCCTGATCATTCCGATTAGCGCACCTTAGCGAGTAGGTGGAGGTGAAGCTCCTCCGGCAGTTTGGCTGTGCATAGTGGTGGATAAGTGGTGCTAACGGCAATGCGACCGAAGGCCGCCAAACACCGTGCAATGTCCACGAAACCTGCCGATCCGGGTTGTGGTGGTGTTCTTTGTGCTGTTGTTGGTGTCGAGCCTTCGCCACTGACTGGCTGCTGCAAAGATGGTGGTGGCGGTGGTGGGGAGGGAGGATTGTCGTGATAACGCAAGAAGGCGTTCTCTCGTGGCTCTGTCAGACTCGCTATCGTATCCAACTTGTCGTTCAGGTAACTGATCCCCTTCGATCTGTGCATTAAAAAACCAAAAGAGGGCAATCCAATTACTGAAGAATGCTTAAAGGCTTCTTCACACCATCTTCATTGTCACTTCCAACTCTCTTCAGATCCGTGGCCAATGAGCCCTGCAACTATGACTAAGCACTTCTTTAATGGGTTACCAAAATGCCAATGCTTTGACTACGACCCCCATAAGAGGTCTCTTTAGGTGGTTTATTAGTTTCCTTCCAAAAGTATTCTCTCCTTTCCTCAGGCATTTCAAACCACCTTTCAACTTCGAGACTTGCTGAGATCCTCTCATCGATAAATACAATGTGCAGATACTAAATGTGCACCGTAAGGTCAAGATTACGCAAATAAGGATGTAATGACCTCTCGAGTGCTCAAATAATCGCAATCAATCTAACTACGCCACAATTTGGTACAACTTTGCGTCGAAGTAGTTAAAGGACGTGTGTCACATATATGTGGCAGCAGAAAGGGCCGTTTTGAGAATGTTATCCTAATTACTAAAAATAGGCTGATTTTGACTGGGCTGAGCCGTGACTTTTAATTTGTTTGGAGTAACTCGGTGGATTGTGATTAGTGATGGTTAATTGTGTGATCGCCAGCATAGCATCATTAAAATCAAGCTGTGTGGACACAGCCATCAAATACGCTTCACCAGAAAGGTAGTGAGAAAGGGATCGCAAGAATTGTGAGAAAGAGACTTCGAAGTTGAATTTGATGGCTGTTACTATAGCTTGCCTCAGGGCCACATGCGGTTCTAAAGCTGCGACTTTTCTACACACAAGGAAGGCACATTAGGGGAACGGACAACTGAGAAATGGCTTGAACTCTTTGGTTCTGGTGATTGGAGGATTATCTTCATGTATTGCATCATTAAGTGAAGTGGATGATGAGTGCCATCAAAAGGAAAACTTAAAGGAACTACCAGTGGACTTTAGACATTCCTTTTTTAACGGTCTACAAAGTTCCTGTCACTCATTATCACCTCTGGGAGGTAAGTTAAGGTTTGACGAGTATCAATGAGTAACTCACGAAGTGTACACATATTACCCGTCCTAAGAAACCACACCAGAAGTAGCAGTACTAAAGTACATTCAATTTTTGGAGTATTCATCAAGAATGAAGCAGCCTCACAACCACACCTCTTAGCCTGAAGTTAAGGAGAGGGTAGAAAGGGAGAAGAGAGGGGTGGAGAGGTAGAGTGGATCCACGCACACATACACACCCAAGTAGGCACATTTTTGGCTGCGAAAGCAGCAATCAGACTGCAGATCCAAAAGAGAATACAATACGCTTATCACCTCTATCCAAGTCAACCAAAAAGGGATGGGTCGGGCAGTTAACTGCCCATGAAAGGGTGCGCGTTTACATATTGGTCAGTCGCTCTCTCCCTGGTGTCACAGACGCACTCATTTGGTAACGCATGCTCTCTCGCCCTCTCTTTCTCCCTCTCTCTTTCTCTAGCTTGCTATTTTTCCTCTAGCAAATTCAAAAATTTGCTGATTGTTAATATATAATGCAGCTAATGGGGATCACTTCCAAGTTTAATGGATTTTGGTGCATTTGTCTCCAAAAGCTCCCAACCACCGCAAGCCGAATGGAGATGCCTACTACCGAATTCCTTCTATTCAGATAGAGAAAAATATTACACCTAAATGAGTGTTGCGAATCCAGCCAAACACTTTGCGATGCACAATTTTGTGCATTAGTTTTGTGGGAACGGATGAAGAACGTATATCACGCATATGTGACACGGATAAGAAATGCACATTGCTACAAACGCCAAGACCTTACTACAAATTGCGATTAAAGTGTGATCTAGCAAAACCCGCTTCGCTTACGTCATATAAATCGAAAGAGTATGTAAAACGGAATCGGGGTAAACTTTGCCTTTACAAACTTCTCAATTCTTCAAGGGGTTAACGCAATCCTCTTAGTAGAAAGGAAAGAACAAGAAGGTCAGAAAGGTGAATGACTGATGAGTAAGAATTGGCATCCCTCTTGCTGGGATCTCAAGGGCACCAAAAGAAGGAAACATCATGCCACACCCCTCCATCACCCCTTCACCCTCAGCCTTGAAGTTGTAATTGAATTAAAGCGTAAATGTGTGGCCATTGTCTATTGGTTCTTTTCACCTCAAATTGTCTCTTTTGAGGAAGATTTGTCGAGGTGACTTGTGACAAATTGGTAAAGAATGTATGGCATATATTTATGAGGCTGGTAGCTGGAAGGCTAGCCACAGTAAAGGATAAATACTTACGGGTCGCTAATAGCTACCCCGTTCTGCAGCACCGTCAAGCATTGTGTGAACAGCTTTAGATAGGCCTCAAAGGATCACACAACTCCCACGGTGATTCGCATTCCCGACTGACAGCTTCATGAGATCACACATTGCAATCACACACCATGCTTGGCAATGACCGGTCACTGCATCCATTTCTTTACCCACACAACACTACACCCACCTTCAGCATTCCCATGATACATAGGATTTTTAGTGACCTGGCATTTATTAGCACTCTACATTAGGACTTGCCCTTTCCAGCTGATGGATAGGTGTCAATCGTTGATTTCTTTACTCATCCTCTCTCACCCGCCTGCCTAGGTCGTGTACCACCCAACAGGATCAAGCCTTTCAGACAGCTTCTGAATTGTTGATTCACCTGTCGTGCTGTCTCTGAGTAGCGCAATAAGAGGGCTGCAAGAGGGTCCTGCCATGTTGGAATGAGTTCAAACTCGAGGCTCCAAAAATGACACGACAGTATGCGCGAGAGAGGGAGTAAAGCGTACCTTACCACCCGTAAACAATTGAATGTACTTCACAAGCCTTTCTCTACAGCTTACAAGGGGTTGAACTTTTTATAACCTAATAAGTCAAACTGACTTCCATGGATCTTCTCCAATAAGCAAAATATCAAACCAAGGGACTGAGTGACTTAGGCTGTAAGCAGACTTAACTGTGAAACACCGAAGGATGGGCATCTCGACCTGCATCACTATGTCAAAGTGGCATCATCCTATATTTTGTCAGAAGAGGAAAAGAATAGGACGGAAAAAAGCAAACCTGCACAAAAATCTTTCTAAAAAATCAGTCGTATTATTCTTGACTGGAACTGAAGTGTGGAGTCAATGTACATGGAGCCAAAGTTCAAGCCGAAGAAATGAAATCAAACACAAGAATACACCATTCATCTCTTCGGATGATTTTTGAGGATTTGTGGGTGATTTGAGGCCAAGAATTGTCAAATGGCCAATGAGGGTATGGGCATTACAATCAAGGCTAAAACTATGACATAGAGATGATAGAGTACTAAAATGAACCCATGATAGAAGAGGGAGGGATGGACTAGGACACAAACTTACCTACCAAAAGATTTGACCTACGCACTAACTTGGTAAACACTTGACGTGAAAATTTACCTACCGCTTAAACTGCCACTTATCTTGAGTGAGGTCTCCAGGGCTCGGCACTTATCTCTACGAAAATTGGGCTTCAATAAATACTTGTTTATGGAAGGTCACAATCGTGGGCACTTCACTTGAAGGCTTGCGACCTCTGCAGTGGTGCAAGTCTGTTGGACAGCGCTGCGCAATGCGATCCGGCTTTCGAGTCAGATTAGTAGGCTTCCAGATCTTCTGTGCGCTCTGTCATATCACTGGGACCTTTCACGACTTCAGGGTAGATCCCACCTGGCTAAACATGGTCAAATAGCTGGCAGCACCACTGCATGAGCTCTCCTGTTCCCCTAAGCAAGTTAAGACAAAACTATGAAACAACAAAAAATGGATGTGCATTGTGGTCGCAGACGTTGAGAAGGGAAGAGCATTTTTGAGTGTACAAAATGCCTTCTTAGAGGCGTTCAGAAGGCAGGATAGAGATCACCCGCATACGACCATGAGATCCACAGTTCCCATTGTACGTAAATGGCACTTTTACAGCCGTGAACAGGAAGTCCTTTGATATAGTGGCATTGCAGACTCCAGCTATTATCATGTTAAATTTGTTTCCCTTTACAAAAATAACACGATTGAGCAAGTGCTTTTAGACCCTCCGGGTGTTTACATTTTTCCATAAATCTCCAGAGTAAACCAGAGATGTGTGTGACTCAGCTTCACTACTTGAACTTCGATTCTAGATACATTTGCTTAGCCATTCATTCCTCCTGCCCGATTCCACTTAGTTGAGGACCGGAAGGCATTGACGAGCCTTTGCAGATGTTAATTTGATCAACCAAAACAAACAAAACGGTCAGCATAGGCACTCTAGGTCGCCTCTCACGTCTCTCTTCTGAGTGTAGTATCCTGCCCCTTCGTGGCCTGCAATCACCGCACGCCATTCAATCATTAAACCCCTTCATTAAAGCGACAGCGCATGAGTAAGCGAATCAGACTAAATGAAGAATTATCATGTCTGATGGCCACTTTTTAACTCACAAAAGCCGGCTGATTAGCCGATCTACCAGTGTGGACAAAAGAATTTCAATTGTAGGACTCTGTCGGCTTTAGTAGAGCTTGCGAGTAGGGATCGAAACGCCCCTCCTTTCAGTAAAATAAAAAAAGATGTTAGCGCAATGCACGCTCTTTGTCTTCCCCATCCCAGCTTTTGTGCTAAGCTCACCTCATTTCTCACTCCAGAAAGGGATGGGAGTTAATGTAGTTGGGTAATGAAATGCGAGCTTTTAGTGCATCATGAAGAACTGCCTCCATTGACGGTGAATGCACCAACGAAGCTATTAATAAATTCTTCTGAAAACGTCTTATGGGGCAGTTCACACACATTTAATCGAGCGTCTTCCACCTTCTCCCTCTTTCACCTTTTCACTCTCTCTCTCCCTTCAGGCTTTTTGAGACACACGCACACACATCGTCGGCGTGGAGACATTCCCACAGACAGCGATAAACCCACTTGATTTCCAAATTAGGACTCTGCGAACGACACCATTAGCGGTTATTAAGAGCAAATTTTTAATGAGTGTGGGCCGAAGCGAAACGGGGCAGAGCGAGGAGAAAATGTGAGAAGGCTAGAAAGCCGAGGTAGGATATAAAAAAGGTACACACGCACAAACTCAGGCAAGAATATGTTTAAAGGAGAAGATTAAGGGAAAAAATGAAAAAGTCACTTCCCTGTTTAATTGGTTAGTAAGAATGTGGTCGAAGTGGTGAAGCAGCCACGTCTTCCTTTCATTTGCTTCAAGGTGAATCCATGGGCAAAAGAGACTTGGAAGGAAGTGAGAGATTGATAGTCGCAGAGTTTGCCACTCTGTCTTAGTCATCATTAAAGTATTATCTGCTGCATTGGATTATGCGTGTATCCCTCATAGAAGGTTGCTGGTGGGAGAAATAATCCCCCTTCGTTCATCCGCGCTTGGTAACATCAGGTGAATGTCAGTCGCACACACACCGCTTGGCAATGCGTCTGCTCGTCCTCCTCCAGAGGGTACATTTCAATAGCAATGCAAAGGATGGGGAAATAGGCAGAAGTAATTAGTCCTTAGGCTAAAAAAATTGCTACATTGAGAAAAGGCTAGCTTTGAACACTGAATAAGAAGCATGAACCGCGTTAATGATACTTTGTTTATGTAGTAGTAAGTGATATGCAAATTTTGTTGATATCTGCGCCCTTTCTCGATAGCCCAGTTGTATACAAATCATCCGAAACTGGAAGAAACGCTTCATAAGCTGTAATTGTCAAAGATGTCACACCATAATTAAACTTGATTTAATGAATTATCTACTAATAGTCTTGGCTACGAGATGAACCCTAGTCATTGGAAATCGTATCATCCCGCTATGCTTTACTCCCGATTAGATGAAACTTAGTTGTTGTTAAATCAAATAGCTTTGCGAGTACCAAAATGCCATGCAAACGCAAAACGGCTAACAATGGATATTATGTTTTTCACGTTAACTTTGCACGCTCACAACCACCCATAAAACCTTTGGTAGAAATATCCTGGACTAGGAGGGGCAAATGAAAGCGCCAGTGAGGATCAAAAGCGTTCGAAGGTTTTATTACCATTTTGCGTGCGTTATTCTAATGACTAGTCGGCAGATGCAAAGGATAGCTACCATCACCAATAGAAATGCGCCAAGGTAGAAACGAGCAATGCATTCATCTACAAAATCCGCGGTCCCATTTGACCCACTTGCTGTTGCCCAAGTAATGATAGGAGACATTCGACCATTCATCGATCTTCCTCCCCCAATATGAACGAGTGTTTAGGTCAAATTGAACTCTCCACAACTACCTCATCAATAGCAAGGCGTCGAAAGTGCCTGGAATCAGTCCACGCATCTTTAATCTAGGCGACAGGTGACAGGGATGAAACCGAGAATCCGTGTTTACCTACTTGTATCCTCAAACAGCACGACATGGTACGGCGATGAGGTGTACGGGCTCTTTGATCAGTAACATTTTCAACGGTCTTGATGATCTCAACGTTTTGCTGATGACGACCTCGGTTATAAAGATACCTTTCTCCTCTCCTTCCTCCCCTTCCAACCCGACTCAACCTTTTTGGGTATAGCTAGGGGACAGTCAAGCTTTCTGAGGCAACGTTAGCAGTACTGCATAATGAATTGTCGGATAAATGGTTTGTCGGGAAGTTACCATCTCAATGGTAGCGAAAGCATTTTTCGCAAGTCGACCACAAGAAAAATAGGTGTAAAGCCTAAGTGAATTTCGCAGAGGCACATTGGTTTTGTCCATTCCTTCGGAATTGGCTGTTTGGCTACTTCTGTCCCGCCTATTTTGGGATGCGATCTATGCCGCACACATGGTCCAACTGAACAGAGTAGATAGATCTGGCCGTAAGTGCTTTGGCCTGAGGTAAGAAGCATGGAGTGACCGCATCTCCACCTGCACACATAGAGCGTAATTGTCTGGGGATATAGGAGTGCTTTAGAAATTAGCAGACTCACAACGGGGATGATGAATGACAAGAAGAAAAGAAGTGTGTGAAAGCTGTACAGGTAGTCGACACGTCAGGGTTTGTCTCAAACACCCCTAGTCTAACTTTAGCTGAAAATCAAGAGGTGAAGAATCATGCTGAGGGGTTTGACAAAACTGCGTCGCCTCTGTCTGCTTTCGCTCCACCAGTGCTCGTATCGCCGCAAAACTCGGCTTAGTTCAAAGTCACAGGTAGGAAAACGACCACTTTGGTCTTCTGAATCGAACAAAGCCAACAGAAATCCCTATGACAACAAATAAATAAACAGAATGAATCCAAAGTGGGGATGCGAGAAAGGAACATTGCGGATACTAAAATCGTATAAGAAAGCAAGCACTCAAAAAGACAAGTTTATACGGATCAAGGGCCGATAAGGGGAAAAATTTACAAAGTAGTCAATCATCTGGGATCAGTGACTCTGATTGATATATATTTAGATCCCAAGAAGCTGATTGGTCAATAAATCTACTCGTTTGCCAACACAGCAAGTTTATTGGTGGAATGCAAACATGACAATCCAAGGTTGACAATCCAATTCCATGATTAATAACATGAAATTTGTAATCTTCGTATATCGTAACGCATAATGAGGATGTAAAAAGAATGGTCAATGAAAAAAATTGAGATGCTTTACAAAGAAAATGAGTGAAAGAGACAACATCCGAGTGGATAAGAGGGTTCTCCAGACCTTCTACGCCATCTCTTATTTTTAATTAATGAGATGACCTTGGGCTACTTCAAGTAGACAACTAGACACAGTCTGCATACGTGAGATTATGAATGCGTTGATGAAGCTGATGTCCCTTATGTAAAAATGTGATTTAAGAAGTAAAGGTCAAATATAGAATAATCGACTCTGGTTGGAAGTCAAATTCAGAAATTGATTGTCTTAAAAGATAGAAACGAAAAAAATTGGCTGAGACGAATGAGTTTCTAAACAGTTGAAAGGAAGTGGAAGACATTTGTGTGGAAATTTAATCGACTGATAACTAAGAGGCGAATAAAAGGAAAAAACGGTCTTATTAGCTTGTACTCTTACGTCAGGGTGGTGGTTCTTTTATCACAACCGATTCGCGGATGCCTCTTTCTAATCGCTGCACTGAATGACAGAAAATTTTTTGAAATCAATTCAGCACTGTTGCATTGAAGTTCATGGTATGCACAAAAAACCTTGATAAAGTAGGGACTACGGGATTGTGACGCCTGTAGTGACCAGATCAAATGATACTATCGCATATTTTGACAAAACAGCAGGTAATCTCATGAAACTCAGATCTAGTTAATAAGGTCAAGGAGTAACTATCCCTTTTTATCAAGCAGTAAAGTTGCCTGCGATGGAGGTAGTGGGTGAGACGATCGCCTTGATGTTGCTTTTATTAAAAATCAGAGGCGTTGTACATTCCTAGGAAAATGGATCAGAATGAATGCAACTTTAGCTTTTCACGTGATCAATCTGACTTTGGATCGAGGCATAAAAAAGGTAAAAACTAAGGAATCCTGACTGACCAATCACGAAGCCGATCCACTTTACCTTCTAAATACGGTAACAGGATTGGTGGATCTCATAGTACGGACATATTTCCACACCAACTTGGCCATCCTCTCCCACTCTCCATATCTAATAAAGCTAATGTTGGTATCAGTTGATTTATAGGTGTTTAACACAACTGTGCTCAATTTCAAGCACTTCTAGTAGTTGGAAAACTAATCAGGCGAATTTTAACAGTGCCTTGAGGAGTGAAGACCATTTCCACCTTTCAAGCAGTAAGCGAAAGAAAAATGGGGTAATTGAAGTGAAGAAATGACAAAATATTTCAAAATGCATTAGGCATTTTTTACAGGAGAAGAAGGAAGAACAGAGGCACAAAAACCACGTGTACCAGCAGTTTAACCGAGGCAGTTCTTTTGGAATTGGTTACTGATATAGTAGGCTTTAAACTGGCACATTTATTGCAGAGATGAAAACCCTTAAAAGCAGGTTAAAGTAATCCAAAATTATAGTTCTCTGGAAATCCGTAAAGAAATTCAACAAACAAGGATATCACAGTTTTGCCTTTTTACTCAATGGAGTCAAAAAGTGGACTTGCAATTAAGTAGATGGCCTTGTTAGTGAATCAGATGGCGGACGTAATGATTCCTAGCGCAAAACCAGTTCACTCAAAACTACGGCTGAAGTTGAATTAGATACTAGATAGTTCAGTTTTTCGAGGCAAGCAAAGCCATATATGGAGGTAGAGAGCTTTACATCAGACCCAAAACAACTCACAAGAGTACTTGCCGCCTTAAAGAGTTCCCTCTTGACCCTGGCGACTTTGGTTCAACTCTGTCACTAGTCACCCACAAATGCAGTCATTTGAACGCCTCTTGACTCTTGATGGTCTGTTAACACAGTCTCTAATACACTAAATGAGGACAAAAGTTGGAGTCGATTGTCAGCATTCAAGATAACGGACCTCTTGCGTCTACCTTTCCAGACTGATGCCATCTCATCGAATAGACTTCGCTGTCACTTGGTCTACGAAAGGACATAAAGCGCTGCAGATCAAGGATCCTATGCAACATCCTCCAGAGCCTTGACCTGTACAGCGGTGAGTGTCTGCTGCTGAACTTCAAGCCTGCAATGAGGCCTTATTTAGACGCACATGCACCAAAGTTATCAGAGCGAGTTCAGATGAGGGTAACTTATACATTTTACTCCTTCCTTTCCTCTTCCCTCACTCCTTATTCTTCATTGTTGAAATGTGACTCGGACAACTCATTTGACAATACCTCAGAATCACACAAAATCAAATTATCATTCCATTCGGAGGCCGTTAGGATAAAAGAATTTTTCCTTTGTGCAATCTTAGCGCGCACACAAACACAAACGCAGATCTGCAAAGTAGCGTGATATGAGAGGGCAATGTGATCTCGTATTTCCTTTCTCCCGCAAAAAGTAGGGACAAATACAACCGCATGCCCACAGTGGCCAACGTGTAAAAAAGGGAGGTCTCCAGGCTTATGCTGAGGGCGACCGTGACAGATGCCTCAACCTTCTCAAAGGGTGGTGGTCGTGTAAGTCTCGGCTGCAGAAGCCCCACTCCATAGAGCAATGGGCTATTCCAAAAGAACGTGTAATCTCTGAGTTTTGCAGCCCCTTTTGATCGGGGGCAGATAAAATGGATTTCCTCGATGAGGTACTGTCACATCACAGTATCACTGCCCTACCCTTTCCGCGCCCTGCTTCCCAGTGGTTTCACTAGTAAAACTAATTTTCTAAATGCAACATTTCCAAGCGTGAATAAGTCGCAGGCGAGGTACGACTCTCAGTGGCGCCGGAGAGCGCTGCATTAATGAGTGCGCTGACGCATGCCCACACCAAACTACCAAAGTTAAACAAAACAATGTTTTTTATGGAAGGGTAGTACCTTTTACAGATGACAAAATGCCTTGAGGTAATAACAAAATCCTAATTAAGTGAGAAATTTTTCTCCAATTGTGCCGCTCGCAATAAGATCAAGACTTGACTAGGATGAGATTCCAACAATTCAACATCCTTTCCAAATGCAGTACTTGCCTAACAGATGGATACGAATGTTCTCGACATCTCAGTCATGCTGAAGGGCTTAAAAATTGAGGAAAACGAAGGAAAAGGATTGGCTAAATGGAAGCACTGACAGTGGGACATCTTCATGCCTTCTGCTCTACCTCCCAACAAAATGCAGTCTTCTCTACAGGAATTCACTCAGTCATTACAGAGGATACTTCCATGCTGGAGGATAGGACTCAGATGGAGGTAGAACGATTGCAATGACGTCCAGTTTTTTGCTAATCGTCTCAATTTAGAATTGAAGTGGCGCTAGGCATTGACTATCCAAATATGACCCTTAGTATTGAAGATATTGGAACTTGCACAACCAAAGATTGCTCCTACATCGCCGACTGAAAGGGGGAGTAGCACTGTCGGGAGAATAAATACCAAACGCTAACCCCTTGAGGCCAATTCGAACGAGCCTAGTGGACAGAGCGCATTTGTGGCTAGAAGTAGCGAGTAAAATCACAAAGGAGATGCAAGTCTCCGACAAGATGGGAATCGGAATCTGTTAAAATGTCTTTTTCCAAGCCTTAAAATCTGGTAATTTACAGACGTTTGATCATTACTTCTCAGTGAATTGACATTTCCGTTGGCCTCAATGATTCCAGAGGAAAGGAGATCACTGCACAGGCAGAGTCCCACGGTGACATATATCGTCTACTTGACCCTCTAAAGGGTGAAGTCAATTAGAAGAAGGGAGGAAAAGTCGAAAGAAAAAAAGTAAGACGGAGGAGGCGAGGGAGAGTCATCATTATAAAGAAAAGAGTGAGGCTAATTTGACGTCCTACTCAAACTGTGTAAGGGCGTCTTGAAGGTGAATCATAGCCCTACAAAAGTAGTTCTCTCTACTCTGTTTCCCTTGTTCCATACCTCCACATAAATAAGTTGCATAAGGTCTCTATATTTACCTAAGCACCCATAAATTGTAGGTGATCCATAATTAATTAAGGAACAGAGAGAAGGGGGAATTTATGACCCAGTCTCTCCCCCAGCGAGGGAAAGTGGACAAGGGTAACCTCCCCATCAATAAAATATTTACAATAGCACAACAACTTTGGTGCTTTGTCGTAGGGCAGGGCGGATCGCCGCTTCAATAAAGGGGCAATTTACGTCAAAATGAATGGAAGAAGAAGGGTCAAGGAGGATTATTCCTTTGTGGAAAGAGTAAGAGTTGAGCGATAAGTTAATAACAGAAGTAAAAAAAAAACATTAGAGGTAGAGCAGTCTCTTCGCCCAAATGAGACTGGTGTTGCCCTACAACCTTCTCGCCCAAACAAGCATTTACGCAGGAACTTAGTGACTGCCCCGTCAGACCAATGGACAAGCAGAGGAATGCAAAGCCTTGGTTCAATGTAGACAGCGTCTGCTGTGCTAAACCCTACCTGTCAGCTCAAGATGTAAGCATGAAGGAAGTGGAGAGAAGGGAGGAGGAAGAGGGCAGATGATCTCCAAGAAACCAACTTTTGTACCGGGTCATTAGTGAAGTGTCATTCACCAAAGGCAAGGCAAAAGCGTCTCTCTTTTGCTCACCAGAAATGAGGGTAAGTAACCAAGAGAGAAAGCGTTTTAAACCTGTGTGTGGTTGGCGACCTCTTTGCGTCAATCCTGTACTGCTCAGTCGCAAATAGAATGGGCTTCTTGAGCAGCGTGGATTGTCTGACTGAATCAACCAGTCAGTCGAGCAGCCAAGGAGAGACGACGTCTCCGATTTTACGTAAACGAACAATCTCTACGTCAAGTCATTTGCAATGGTTCTGCCAAGGGACGAGATGTGGTCGTTGTCTCCGAACCAGAAAATGAGGAAATGTAGTTCGAAGGACGCAAAATAGAAGCGAAATACTAGAGTTGACATGACATAGGGGAAGAGAGTATGCATACATTATACGCGATGAATCTATCTTTTTATGAAGGTAGAAGCACACCAGTTAACAACGATGAAAAAAGCTGCTTAAACATTCTAGAACAGAAAAGAGAGGGAGGAGGAAGCAAGCATTACAAGTCTTTAAGACAAGAAATTACATTAGTGGGACCTTTGGCGCCTCAACCCTCCATCTCTGTCGCTTGTACCTTTACTTACTCTGGCATTTGTAAATGTTTGCCTAAGCTCTCTGATGCCTCCAGCACAGTAAAAAAAACATTCATCAGCCCTTTTCTCACTGAGGAGCCTACTTTTCTCACCACATGGAAACACTAATACGCCTGTGGTCCCGCAGAATTCCCTAAGAAGGAGGATAAAAGAAAGTAAAATTACGATTTATCAGAAAAATGCAAAGATTAATAGCAAAAACTGCCACAAACTTTGCCTCCGAAGAGCATAGACAAATGATTTATGATAGGCTTTTCTGTCCTAACATCTAATTCTGTTTCCTCATTGCAGCAAATCATTTTATTAGCACTTGTAGGTTGCTTATAATTTTTGATGTAGCCGTCTAACGTGCCGCATGTCAGTCGAGCTAATATGACCTCTTTTGAGCATAGCGATAGGAACAGCAAAATATTTAGATGTTGAGAAAAAATAAAGGGAAGTTAAATATGTTTGACCAAATAAAGATCCCAAAGTTATACCCCTAGGCTTTTTTCTTTTTCTTTCCAACAATAAGGCCGTCACTTCGTTACATCTTCCTATTCTATCACAATATGTTTGAGGTTCAGAAAGCAGGGGAATGTGGCAGGAGAAGGGAAGTAAGGGATCAACTTTTCTGTAGCCTTCTAAATTGTCAATCCTTAATTATTGTGACCAATGCTGCAAGCAACAAACAGGGATGGAGCCTTCAACAATGGCAATAAGCTATTACTTCTCATACCTACGCATGTGCACCACTTGGGGGTTTCGTAAAGAGATGCTTCCTCTCCTCCTTCTCCTACTTCTTTGCCTCCCATCCTCTCCCATTTGTACAATTCCCATGTCCGATTTCGCGGTTGTCGCTGCATGTATTAGCTGTCAAAATACGAACTTCGAATTCTCCCTACTGGAAAGGTGTAAATAAGAAACGGTACAAACAAGGCATGTTGAAGTTTCCAATGACAATCAGCCTGTGACAACAGGACTTGCTCCCTGGTAGTATTGGCAACTCCGACTTCCACCTAGTGCCAGTTTACTCTCCCGAATGAAACAACAGCTGAAATCAAGGAAGAAAATCGGTGGTGGTCTGGCGTCAGGTGTCACAAGGCTAGACATGGGAAGAGAGGCAACTCTAGGAGTCATCCAACCGAACATCATTCAGAACCTTAAAGAGAGAAATTAGAAAAGAAGCGGACCATATTCAAACCTAGTAACTTTGTCAGGGAATGACTAGTGGACCACAATGATGACCAGATATGCAAGAACGCACCCAATGCATCGTTTAGACCTTTGTAGAAATGACAACAGCTTTGAGAGACGCACACATAGTTCTAAGAAGTTAAGAACTGACCACTACAAGGAAGACAGTGGTGGCGATGATTATAGTGAAGGAGGATTGTTGTGACAACGCGTGAAGGCGTTCTCGGGTGTCTCAGACAGACTCGCTGTCGCGTTCAACTTATCGTTCATGTAACTGATCCCCTTCAAGATGGAATGCGAATGTCAATCTGTGCAATGAAATCTAGAAAGGGTGCTTTGAGGGGGAGGGCTCAAAGACCCCAGCCTACTTAATCTCTTCTCACTTTCAGGTACCCTTGACTCCTTGGCCACCTAACGCCGAGCATCAATAACTAACTTATTAGGCATTTACACCTCACTTGTTTTCAAAACCACAGCAGACATTTAACTAAGGTGCTTCCAACTTCTGGCCAACTATACCTTCTAGTTCGATTTCACCGCGAAAGTAGAGGCCAAATTCAGACCTATTCAGGCAAGGATACAATTTGTCCATCACCTTTTTTCAACTCGGCTAAAACAGGGACGAATTGGGCAAACAGTTAATTGCACATGAAAGAGCGCGTGTTTGTGTGCAAATCAGTCTGTCCCTCGTGGCATAAATTAAAGTAGATGATGTTGTCCGGTGCCGTGCTCGGAACTACCCATTTGATTATACCCTCTCTCTCATCTCTCTCTCTTTTGCATTTTGACTCATTTTAAAAATCCTCTGACTTCGAATATACAATGCAGTTCGCGAATATCATGTGCCCTTAACTTTAAAAAGCCACTGATCATCACAAGTTGGATGGAAATGCTCACTACCGAATTTCTACTATTTAGGCATCGGTAAGGCAGAAAAAACTGGGAAGTATATATACTTGCCTTTGATTGAGAGTAAAGTTACGCTTATTCAAGTGTTGTAAATTCAGCCAAGAAGGATGTAATGCACAACTTGATGCATCCAGTGTTGGAAATGGATGGAGAACGCATGTCAAATATGTGGGACACGAATAAACATAAATAGCGATCACCATTGCGTCAGCACAAGACACAATCTATGTGTGACTCAATACAACGCACTTGTTGCACGCTTGGTGAGCATAAACACTGAGTGTAGTTGGGAGCGCGGAGTAAATGCTACCGCTGCAATCATCTCACTGCCTCAGTGGGGTAGCATAATCCCGTCAGTAAGGCAGGAGAAATGAGAAGGTCAGAAGGGGTCTAAATCGTGTTCCTTCTCTTTAAGTGGATATCAACAACAATCAAAGCCACTAGTGTTGGGATCTTACGGGGTAGAAATTGAAAAATACTACCATGCTACACCTTTCTTAATGCTCCTTCACTATTTGCCTGAATGAACGTTTACGATGCAACCGGAACGCCTAAATATTGCAACCGTCATCTGCTTTATGCTTATCAACTTTACCCGTGATGATTTGAAAGAAAATGGTAAAGAACGTGCCTCTTGTTTGTGATACTGGCAGCCGATAGGTTAGCTAGAGTAGCGAATACATACTTACAAAACGCAACTCGTCAATATGTTCTGCGGCACTGACTTTGGGATGTACATCAGTAGTACGTCTTCATGGAGGTCACGGCGGACCACACAATTCCCATGGTTATGCGCAATCCCAACTGACAGCTCCACGAAACCACACGCTGTAGCCACAAAACACGCTTCAGCATGATCTGTAACTGCAACCATCCACCCATCTATCTACCCTCCCTCCCTTCCATTACACCCATTTTCACCATTTTTTGGCAAACCGATGTTAATGCCTGGCATTTGGGCAGCACTCTTCACTACACCATGAAATGTCCTTCTCATGTGATGGGTAGATGTCAGTCGTTGCTATTACCACACACCTTCACTCACTTTTCTGCCTGGGTCATGCACCACCGTTTTCTGGTGAGTCATCAGCAGGATCAAGTCTTTCCGAATTGTGAGTTCACCTACCCTGCTGTCTCTGAGTGGTGCGGTAAAAGGACTATGGGAGACCTCTGCCGCTTTGAAACCAAGTAAAACTTAACTCACAAAGCAGACGGGCTCAAGTCATATTCATCAGATCAAATCGGTACTGGGAGTCATATGAGGCAAGAAAGAGAGAAGGAGAGAAGATTAAAGAATACTCTACCCAAATATAACTAATGTGTAAGCTCTTACATCCCCTAAGTAAGTCGCAACAAAACTTCAGAGGTATAACACGAGAATGAATGTGCACTTCGGTCGTGAACACTAAAGAAGGGAAGAACAACCCAGGATTAACAAGATACCTTCTCCGAAGCCCTCAGACAGCATGATTGAGGTCACACGCAAGCGATATTGAGGCCAACAGTATTCATTGAGGCCTAGCACTATCTAGATCGGAAGGAGCAAAAAACAAGTGGTAGCATTGCAGCTATGAGCATAAGGTGCTATGATACAGTGACGTTTCAGGCAAGTTTATTCAGACCCTCGAGGTGTTTGCAGACTTCCGTGGATCAACAAAGTTAACCATGAGTATGCGTATGCGTGTTTAAATGGGTGTGAGTGTCATCTTCACCACTTGAACTTCGATTCTAGACACGATAGGGGAGGGTGGGAGAGGGAGGAGTAAGTAAATATTTGCGATTGTTTATTCGGTCAACCACGGCCAAACACAGCAGTCATCACAGGCACTCGAATTCGAGTGAAAAATAGTAGCAGTTGGTTAAAGTAGTTTTCTTCCCTCTCACCACGAGGGTTGTAACTGCTACACATTATTCGTTCCTTCTTCTTTAAAAGCGACAGACATCAAGTTGGCTGGTAATGGCCTAGCGCTTGGGATCACTTGGCAGGTAAACCGACCCTTCACTTTGAAGGAAAACAACTTCAATGAAGGATCTTATCATAATAACCTTGATTCTAGTGAATCTTGCAGGCAGAGGGCTTGAAGAAGTACTTTATCACTCCAGCACCGCTGACATTATTTGCGCTGCAGAGGAGATAGTAAGGCGATGCAGTTATTTACTAAAATGTGTACTTTTAGTGCATCATAATAAACAGCCTCTATTGACAGTGGATGCACTAGCAGAGCAATTAATCAACTCCTTTAGAAATGTCCTTTCAAGCAGCTTCCCCTCTCTATTCCCCACCCTCATGGTGGCTTCCTTACCAATAGTGACCAACCCGCTAAATCAACGAAATTGAGACTCAGCAAACCACAGCAACAGCAACTGGTCAAAGCAAATCTCTAGTAAAGGTAAAGCTGGTTTTCGAGGCAGCAAAAGGTTAGAAAGCCAAAGCAGAAAAAGAACTTGAAAGTACGCACACACGCACAAGCATGTTGAAGTTGCGAGAAGGGAAGGCGAACTAATTGCGTTCACTATTTAGTCGGCGAATGTGACTCTCGAGGTGGCAGTGGTGGATAGAGCAGACACACATTCCTTTCATGTGCTCCAAGGTGAACAGATGGACCAAGGATAATTGAAAAGGAGAAGGAGTTTGATAGAGGCAGAGCTTGCCACACTGTCTTAGTCACTGTTACGACATTACCTGCTGCAGTGGATCATGCATGCATCCCTCATGGAAGATTGCGGACACAAGGAATAATCCTCCCTCGATCAGCTGTGTTTCACCACAATAGGTGGACTTCAACTGCACACACGCCACGTTGAAGTGCACTTATTCCTCCACTCCCAGAAGGTTTATTTCATGGCAATACAAAGGGAGAGAATATGACGAGCAGTAACTTCGTCCTAAATTGGCAATGATTTGCCACGATTGACTGCACATTTCGTAGGCATCTCATTATCTGTGCATCTTTGGTGTAGGGATTTTTTTTCTCAGTGAAGGACTAACCTCAGACAGTTTGAGAAAAAAGTTGAGTCAGGTCACTAACACTCCATCCACTTGGAGGAGGCAAAGTGCGCATTTTTCTGGATGCTTGCAACCTTTTTCAAACCATTATGTGTGCACAAACCTTTGAGACACAAAACAGACCCCCTAAAAGGTGCAGCAGTCGACGATGCCACGACACAGGTAAATCTGACTCAACTTATACCAACAAATATTTTGCAACCAGGAAGGTGGGAATAGAAAGGTAAGACAAAGCAGAGGACCTTTAAAAATTACTCCATTGGGAAACCGAATGCCTTTAATATTTCAAAAAAAAGACACTGAAAAACCGAACAAATGGCAAAAAATTTACCAAAGCTAAAGTAAAATTTGACTGATCAAATAGGATAAAGCCATCAGGCTTGTGTATGACCATAAATGCACATAAGGAATAGAGGACCCCAAGTGGGAGCATGGCAGAATCCTAAACGGCAGAAGTTAGCAAATGCTTAAAGCGGTAAATGTTTACGGATCAAAGATCGACAAAGGAAAAGAGTTACAAATTCGCCAATCAATGGGGAGCAGTAATTTTGATTGATAGACCTTCCCGATCTGAAGAAGCCGATTGGTCAATAAATCGGCTTGTTCGCCAACGCAGCAAGTTGATTGGTGGAATGCAAACATGACGCCAAATTTAGGTTGGCAATCCATTTCCATAATTAATAACATGGAATTTGCAAAGAAAATGGCTCAAAAGGTCAACAGCCGAGTAAATAAGATGGTTCTCCAGACCTTCTACGCCACCTCTTATTTAAATTAATGAGATGACATTGGACTGCTTCAAGCAGGCACCTAGACATGTTCTGCATACGTGAGATTGTGAATGTTTGGATGAGCTTAGAAATAGCTAAAACTCTTACATAAATGCGTCGCTAGAAGAAGATGTTTAATTTAAGATTACTGGGTCTGATTATAAGTAAAGTTTAGAAATGGGTAGTCTCAAGGGATGGAAACTAAAAGGAATAAGGCGAAACGAAATGGCTAGTCACTTGCTATCTGACAAACTAACTAATTGAGATGATGCGTCTCCATGTCCAAACCGAAAATCGATCGAGAGGAAGTAGGAGACCTTTGAGTGAGAATGTAGCCGACTGATAACTGAGAGGAAGGTAGGAAGGGGTGAACATGAGAGTAAATAGTCAGTTCTCTCTTTAGCGTGTTTTTCAGCGGTGATTCGTCCAAAAAACTTCACTCGAGAGTGTTTCTTTTCATTTTGCCTCGGGACAACCTGACAGAAAATTTATTGTTTCATCTAATCTACCAATGTTTCGTTGGGAAATAGATGACCGCATTCTATCCATTGCTATGAATAATAAAGCATTTATAAAGAAGGTGTCGCGCCTTTGCAACCCCTCAAGCGGACCAATCAAGCGAAGCGGTAAGTGATCTGATGGAATTTTAATCTAATTAATAAGGTCTAGCTATAATAATCCAAGGTTATTAGGCAGTGAAATCACTTGAGATGGAGGCGACGATTACCTTGGCATTACTTTTATTAAAAATCGGAAGCATTGTGCATCCCTAGGGGAATGCGAGTTGATGAATGCTACTGCACCACCCAACGGGATCATACCTGGTTTCCGATCGAGGCATAGCATTAGGAAAAGGCATAATATCTTTGACTGACCAATCACGAAGCCGATCTGCTTCACCTTCTAGATAGGGTAACGTGATTGGTGGACTTTAAATTGCAAATATACTTCCACGCCAAATTGACCGCCCTCCCCTACTCCACGTCTCCAGCATAGCTACCGGTTGAGTGAGTCGAATGAATCAGTGCTTAGCAAATATTGGCTCAATTTTATGCAAATTTAAGTGATTAGTAGATTAGTTGGGCGTTTTTAACAGCACATTGAGCATCCATTTCCACCATTCTACCAAAAAATGGACGAATTGTACAATATTGCAAAATATATATCAAAGGAATATATCTTGAAGAGGGAGAAGAAGAGAGAAGGAAAACAGCGCATAAGCCAAATACGTCAGTAATTTAAAAGCAACAGTTCACTTTAGGTTGTTTACCGGTAAAATGAACTTTAACCTGATGCACTTATCACAGAGAGTGCAAGCAACATGCACACACATACGGATGCGTGATATGGTGATGGGACACCTAAAAATGTGGGTTCATATGACCCAAATCTCAAGGGCTTTGTAAACAGAACGAAGCACTAACAAAGGAACGGGCCCCTTTTAGTCACGGGTTAGACAAAGGAATGAAAATTAAGGGGATACCTCTGTTAGAAGTAGAATAAATGGAGAACATGGTTGTTCCTTGCGCAGTTTCGACTCGCTATTGAATGGAATACTTGTCACTTTCTCAAAGTCGTCAAAGCCGGCATGTGTGGATGTACCTTGCGAAATTCCATTTTGACTTTGATGACTTTGGCTCTGACCACTAGGGTACTCTGTGGTCATTGTAGAGCCTGCTGATGTTTGATGGACTAACCAAACCGTTTTAGTTGAAACAAATGACAAAACAAGGTGAGATAATTTGTTTACCAGAAAATGGTCTGTCACTTAATTGTCCCTACTGATGCTATTTAAGCGGCCAGACTCAGCGCGAATGGACAGGGCTCATGCCTACTAAGCAAGGTGAGGTCGTAAAGCCTTGCACATCAAGGCGTCCATATGACAACCACCAGCGACCTAACTTCTGGCATAGTAAGGTTCGGCTACTTCACGTTAAGCCCTACTAAGGGCTTATAACGAACTCACATTTTTGGCTGATATGCTTCGAAGTCATCACAGCGAATTCAATTTGAAATAAATTCTACCTCCTCTGCCTCTTATTCTTTACGATTCAGTGGTGGCTCGAAAGACCCAGATTAATGCAAAACTACTTAATTGGTACACCTGAATTGTTTGTTTCTGCACACTCGTAACCGCGGACCTGAGCGTTTGAGTGCTGACGACACTCAACTAACTCTATCAGCTCGCTTCGAGGCTTTAGTCACTACACAAACACGGACACAAAGAAACGCAAATACACCTCTGGGAGGTGAGGCGAGTTGAGATAAGATGCAATCTCGCATCTTCAAAGTCACGTCCACTTCTGCTTCGATATAGTAAAGAGCACATACGTTAACATACTGGCACAACGTGGTCTCCATGTGTCACGCTAAGAAGTAATAAATTCGATGGATGCCGCAACCCTCTCAATGAGCAGCATTCGAGTAGTCCTTGGATGGAGAAGCCGCACACCATAAAGTAAATGGCCATTCCAAAAGACCAGGTAATCTCCGAGGTCTACAGCGCCCTTTGATTAGGGTACTATCGCATTGCACCATCGCCTATATGGTCCTCTCCGCACCGTACTTCCCATTGGTTTCACTGAATAAAAACTGATTTTATAAATGAATTATTTCCAAGCCCAGGTAATTCGCAGGCCAGACACGGCTCTTAGGGATTCCTGGAGAGCGCTGCATTAGTAAATGCGCAGACGCACACCCACACCAAACTACCAAAGTTAAACAAAATAATCCCGTTCACGAAAAAGGATTGCCTTTTGTGAAAGGCAAAATGTCCGGAGGTGATAACAAAACCATACCTGGGTGGGAAAATTTTCTTCAATCGTACTGTTCGCAATCAGATCAAGACTTTATTAGGATGAGATTCTAACGACTCAACATCCTTTCCAAATGCGGTACATGCCTATCAGATGAATTTGAAGGGAATGAAAATTGGAGAAAAGAAGAAAAGAGCTGGCAAATGGAAAGCATTGACAGTGAAGCATCGTCATGCCTTTTGCTCTACCTACCTATCTACCAAATGCATTCCTTCTCAACGGAAATTCACTCGGTCACTGTAGAGGATACTTCCATGCTGGAAGCTACGGCCCTACGTGACTGTTAGTGGTTTATCACAACCTTGGAGGAGACTGCGAACGCTGAAAGTGGTGGGCGAGTTTTAGTAACCCAGGCCAAGATAGAACGACTACAACGACGTCCAGTTTTGACAGTTGTCTCAATTTGGATCTGAAATGACACTAGACACTATGGCCTTTAGTATTAAAGAAACGGGACCTTGTACAAACAAACATTTTCTCCAGATCGAACCAAAAGCCGGCTAGACAGAGGAGCAACATTGGTCTCACTTCAAATGCGCCTAGTGATCAGAGAGCATTCCAGTCCCAAAGCATCAAGTGGAATTACAAAGGAAATGCTAAACCCTCATATGATGGAAATCGAAAGCTGCTTAACATGACTTTTCTCATGCGTTAAAATTAGACAGTCTACGGACAATTATTAATCACCTCTTAGTGACTTAACATTTTTCTTAACGGTTCTCAGTGATAACCTTGTAAAACAGGTTAGTAATCTCCTAAGCAGAAACAATAAAGGAGGAAGTGAACAGGCGTTCTTCGAATCATCTTCAGAGCACCGCAATAATCTCAAAGATTTCAGGAAAAATAAGTCGATTGCATAGGTAGAGTCAAGCAGTGGCATCCACCCTCCACTTGACCCCCGAAAGGGTGAAATTATTATGAAGGAAGGAAGGCAGAGGAGGCGAGACAGGGTCACCATTATCAAGAGAAGGCTGAGGTTAATTTGACGACTGAAGGTGATGGCGCACAAGAAATTTACAGTCTTTACCCTTTCTAGTTGTTACTGGCATTTTCAGATTGCCAATCAATCAATCACACTCACTTGGTGTTACATAGATAGCACAAAATACAGACTGGGATTAAAGGAAGACATACTCTTATTGTGCCTCGTCAAATTACCAGTTTGCTCACCAACAATGAAGGTCATGACTGCTGCATTTTTACACCTGACTCCTCCTCGCTCACTTTAAACCACAAGTTAAATTGTAGCTTCTGCCAAAACGACTTTGAAACAATAAAGTAGACAGGCTGGCACGTCGTTAGGTTAGAATGACAACCAGCTGCCTCTGGAAAACTGTAACAATAAATGCGCTAATTGATGGTACAGTCAAGTCTTCCAGTGTAAAATACTAACACTGTCATCGTTGCCATGCCTTCAAGGAGAAGAAGAACTGACATTGCGACGACCTGTCAGACACACAACTTTGCTGCATTTAGTGAGCAGCTGCCACCTGCCCCTAAATAGGCAAATTTGGCAATCCAATTCTCTCATAGGTCTAACTAAAAAAAGTTCCTTCCACCCTTCTGCTCTTTTTCCTTTCCTAAAAATTTGCATATAACTAACAGAAGGATATCATTACGTAGATCAAGTGGATCAGTAAGTCCCAATGGAAACATATACGAAAGGAGACGAGGTTTCCTTGACTGTCATTCAATTGTCAAGGAATTCAGTCCAGTATTATACCCTTTATTGTTCGTTCTTCTAAGCGACATCTTCCCACAATTTATTCATCGGTTTCACCTCATACGTGCTGCCTAAGCTTGGAAGCGGAATTGAAATATCACAGAAATTTGCCATGTCCGATCCACTCTATTTACAGCCATTGTTTCCCTCTAGGGTCACAAGGACTCGAGAATCACCTCCACCAAATCAGGCTGTCACTGTCATCAAAGGCAATGTCATCAAAATGCCTACTTATAACTATCCTATCAACACGCAATCACGTGTTCCTTACTTCGCCTTTCCCTTCCACTTCTCAAAATCAAGCTACCTGCTCTTCAAGAAGAGTTTATTTTCGCCTACGGCCTCCGTAATTCATATTAAGGAGGTACAAATGAGCCTTATCACTTGAGGAAGAAGGAGAAGAGAAAAACAATATCAGTGCAGAGTTGAATTAAAGCAGCCGAAAAAAGACGCCTGTTTGGGAAGTGATAATGTCAGAAAACACTAACTTGACATCGCTATCTCTTTCTACGGGCATTACGATTCCACTGCCTGAAAATAGGACAAACGGGAACATTTAATCCACTCACCACTTACCTTGATCTGTATTACCCTTCACCGATTTGGACTAATAGCGTTCAATTGAGTAGGGCCACTCGCACCATGGTGCGCACAAACGTGTCATCATCCACCAGATTTTGAGTTGGGTGTCAGTACTCCCATCTCCTCCTTCCTACTATCTTTCAATGCAGTGCCAAGATGAGCAAGGAGCGTGTTCGCAGGAAAGGCCATATTGCGTAAAATGATTGGGATGGTCTTGTTTGGACTCAAGTACTCCAAGCTCCTTACACCATCCATGCCTAACCAATCCACAGGAGTGTTATCGCTGTGCCTTACACGTACAAATAGTCATCACCACAAGTCACAACCTACCATCCTTTCGCCAACAAAACAGACACTTCCCACGATGTCAGTAAAGAAATAAATACACATGACCACCCCTGTTCTTGCTTCACACTATTTGCTCTTCACCAGCCTATGCTCCACCCACTTTGCATACCTCCTTGGCATTAGAAGACCATATCTTGACGTGCAAAAGATGAGGGTGGGGCAGCACCTCCCTCCTCCTCCCCTCCCCTCCCCCCCACACTTTGCACTCCACTCCAATCCACCCCACACACTCCTCATCCTTGCCGCAATAGTAGATCTTCCACGCCTCCCTCGATGCTTAACTACTCCCTTCTATCGTCTGACTCGAAATGAGAAATGTGTCGTGCGCATGTCTCTTAGTCGGAAGAGGCGGAGCAATTGCACACGCAGTTGCGGTTTGGCGTGCGGGAAGAAGTGTCTAGCAAACAAGCCCCTTTGTGGTCCATCACACGTACATCCACAGGTGTGCGGAGATAGTGTGTTCTTGCGGTTAGTGATGCATGTCATGCCTCAAATTGCTCAGCCAATCGATCAGTCAGTCAGTCAATTGATGGCTTGTTGGCGTCTGTTGGTGTGTGTGGCACGAAAGAGGCTTTCCAACTCCTCTTCCAACCGGTGTAGGCGTCAAAACGTTGCATTTATCACTCACAAGAATAATCTCCCTTGAGGAGAGACACCGTCGCCAAAATCATGACCTTTACACCACCACCCAGCAACACGCTCGCTCCTCTCTTCAACACTCTTCAATCCCTACATCGCAACTAACCAGCAAATACCATGCCCCGATGTCATGAGCGCATTGTGTAGTTCTACCTCGCCTCCTTCATGTTCAACCTGTCCTTTGTGCAGTCAGAGCTCAAAATAAGGAGAGTATAGTGGGAGAACACAGCACAGAGCACTCTACCCATGGAGTGACAGACAACTCCTACAAAAATGGCTCCAACCATTTCGACTGCCTCGAAGACCAGTTGAAGACCACACGTCAATGAAAGTGCGTTGGAAATTGCTCTACTGAGCTTAAACATAACTTGTGGGTGGAGAAATTTGTATCAATTAAATGCTGTTTCGACAAACGACGGAGAAGAGTGATAGCAAGCGAATGCGAGATTCTTTAGCCTCCACTCTGGTGACACAGACTCTTTCTTAAACCGCTTAACAGCATAGCAGAAGTAAATTAAACCCTGCAAAATCGGGTCACTCTCACTCTGTTTATCCATGTTCCATGCTCCCATGAAAATTAATTCTATAAGACAGTCTCTGTAATAGCCTTGTCACAATAATAATGGCAGATCTGCTGCTAAGTAGGGCGAGGCGGGTCGCCGCTTAACTGATTGGCTACGTTTCGACTCAACAAAGGGGAGAAAGGGAGTTAGAGAAGAGGGCTACTTTCTAGAGAGAATAAAAATTGAATGATAAGCAGAGAGTGGAAAGACAAAGCAGCAGTAATGGAGGAGTTCCTTTCCCTAGATGAGACCGGTGCTGCCTGCAGCCTCCTCGTTTCGGCAATAATTTCCGTGGGAACCTAATGACTGCCCAGTCAGACCAATGCCCTGGCAGAGGAAGGCAAAGCCGTACTAACCTCCTCCTGTCAGCTCAAAAGGTAAACATGACGAAAGCGGAAAGAAGGGAGGAGGAAGAGGGCAGATGATCTCCAAGAAACCAACTTTTGTACCGGTGATTGGTTAATGTTGGAAAAGTCACAACATTGAGGTAGAGGGTCATTAGTGAAGTGTCATTCACCAAAGGCAAGGCAAAAGCGTCTCTCTTTTGCTCACCAGAAATGAGGGTAAGTAACCAAGAGAGAAAGCGTTTTAAACCTGTGTGTGGTTGGCGACCTCTTTGCGTCAATCCTGTACTGCTCAGTCGCAAATAGAATGGGCTTCTTGAGCAGCGTGGATTGTCTGACTGAATCAACCAGTCAGTCGAGCAGCCAAGGAGAGACGACGTCTCCGATTTTACGTAAACGAACAATCTCTACGTCAAGTCATTTGCAATGGTTCTGCCAAGGGACGAGATGTGGTCGTTGTCTCCGAACCAGAAAATGAGGAAATGTAGTTCGAAGGACGCAAAATAGAAGCGAAATACTGGAGTTGACATGACATAGGGGAAGAGAGTATGCATAACTTAATCGCAATGAGTCTGACTTTTGTAAAGAGAGAAACATATGAATCGAAAGAAATGGAGCCAGAAGGTAGACAAATATTCTGAACGAGCAAGCCTCGAGACAGTGGTGAGATATTGCTGTTTTTTAGAGCCTAGGGAAGGGAAGATTATGCCACCGAATTCGTTGATACCCGCACTCCATCACCGTCGCTTGTGCCCTTACTTAGTAAGGACCTCAAAAATATCTTGCAATCTATTTGGTGCCTTTAATTTGGTTAGACTTCCCTCTTCTTTTAAAGGAGAGTTGCCAGTTAAGCTAATCAGCCACGGCTCGAAAATTGAAGCGATACCTTGCTCTTCCTCCTGCTCAGTAGTCTACTTTTTGGACCACATGGTCACGCGATTAGGTCTGTGGCTTCCTAACACATCCAGTTTGCAACTCCTAGGTCTTCAGACAGCATAACTTGCCGTGACCAGCGAAGGATGGTGTAAGGCGACCTGATAGGTATATGGATGGGTAGATGCAGGTCAACAAAGTGACCCTTGTTTCAGGAACAGAGCTTTTTACCACACAAACCCTACTGCCGCCGCGTCAAATTGACGTGGTGTCAAAAGTACCCGCGCACACACGCTATTCGCCGCTACTCTTCATTACTGGCGTAGTGCAATCTTGCTATAGTTGACTCTGACATGCTCCAAGTTAACTAATTTACCAGTTTTGGCGCCAGAAATAAAAGGAAGGGAAGTTGACAACGTCATTCCAATTAACCACTTTTCGGTTTGCTTCAACTTGTAGCCCTTACTTCCCTTCAAAAAGAGTAGAAACTTTTAGTGTGGTTGCTAGGTTGACAGTGGCGTAGAAACTACGTATTTGTAGAGACCAAATTAACTGCAAAACCTGAAAGAAGACACTTTTTCAGTGCTGACCTCAAGCACACACACACGCACACAGAACGAGAGAAAGACGTCAGCAAATGGCTCCAGGGTTAACGCTCAAGTTCTAATTAACAACACAAAACCACCGCCTCTGAATACAGTAGACATAAAACCCAGCAGTCCCACCAGAAGGTCAAGAAATTCATGTACACTCATTTGTGGCACAGTCTACACTCGAGACGAGAGGTCAGCCACATGGATACTGACCATAGGGTTGGGAGATCGCGACACTGCCGTCAGAGATCGCACCTTTTACTACCCTAACACCAACTGGTCAATTGGCCAAGATAGCAACTCTCGCAACCACTGACGATTCATTGCCACGTTGAGGCTGTTGGATCGTTTGTTTCGTGGCGCATCTGGCCATGCAGCATAGTCAAACCGCCCAATACAAAGTGTGGCAACAATGTCGGGGCCTTCCCATGCAACGCAGAGTACTACAAAGGAGGAGGAGGAGGAGGAGGAGGAGGAGGAGGAGAAGAGGGAGGAGGCTTCTTTCTTTGCACACCCTACACTCTTGGTGTGATCAATCCGGAGGAGGAGAGAAAAGAATAGAGGGCGCACCAAAAAAAGAACATCCACCTCCAACAAAGGTATTTGGGGATAGGAGGACAGCTGGACAACAGCGGAGGAAATGCAAACCCCAATTTAGCTTTCCTATAGGTAAAAAAGAATGCTGCAATATGCAGTGCAGGAAAGTGGAGTCGTTGTGGCGCCAGTTTGACATAGGTGGGAAAGAATTATGATTTCTCATCTAATTCGTGTGTGTGTGTGTGTGTGTGTGTGTGTGAGTTGAAAGGCGATCCAATTTGGACCCAGGCAATTCCTCAAATTACAGGAATAACCGACACGCACCAACCAAACCACCGAATGGAGAGTTAAAGAGAGCAACGAAAATGATCCGGAGCGTCAAATAGAGAATCCTGATGGATAAGGGGAATGATGAAAACGGTTGCATAAACAAGCGTGGCTTCCGATTTCGGGGAACGGCTACACTTCACAAAGGAGGCCAGCTTTAATGCAGTTAACCAAAGGCCATGCAACATCTTCGACACCTCGTCAATGCAAGGGCCTTAGGTGGAAGCAGAAGGCACATGTTCTGACCTCTGGTGTTCTCATCCACAAGCTTTGGCTGATTCTGACACTGCAACTGTGCAACCGACCTAGCGAAAGGGAAGGGACGAAAAGGCTACGAAGAGACAGGTGAGTCCTGCCAAAGGAAGTACCTCAGAAGGCCAATAAATCGTTTAACCCTTCGACTGGATCCACCTGCCAAAATTCACAGTCCTGCATTCAGCATTTGCTAATTACTTCAGAGGGGTTTGCCAAAAATAGTCCCACCCTAGAGGACATTGGAAGAAAGGAAGCAAAGACTGAGAGAACAATGCGCAGACGAAACAGATCTAGAGAGGGGAGGGGATGGGATTAAAAAAACAACAAGATTGCCCAGATCGGAAAGGAGCCCTAATAGCTGAGGCTCCACTCAACAGGAAGCAAAGAAGGGAAAAGGACTATGCAAGCGACGTAACAGCACCGAATCTAAGCACGTAATGACTGCGGAAGAGATTTTCAGAGTTAAACAGATGCTCTAAAACTGTTATTTGAACTGCACGATGCATAACAACCACTTATAATTTATTGTGCAGCTAATACTGGATCCCAACTCTCTGTTGGACAATAGTCAGGAGGATTAAATAGGACCGATTCTTCGCGCAAGCGCCCACTAGTCTAGTGGTCGATCTTTCTCAACCTAAATGAGACACAATTAAGCTACAATAATTATGCCAGGAAGGGTTTTGACGAGGCCGAAACACCACCACCGCCACCACTCCTGCCAAGAAGCGAGTAGCAGACACGACCGCGGATTAAATTGCGCACTTGCCAGACACAAAAGTGTACAAGAAAAAGGCGAATTAACAAACACTCGAGCGGGTGTATTGATGTAGCAATCTAAGGTGCCTATGCATGTAAACAGTGACATCAAATAAGTGAGCATCAAACAGCCAACAAAGGTGTGTATGTACAAAACAACAACAGAAGTAGCAACAACAACAAAACAAGGAGGAATAATGTTTGCTTGTGCGTGAATTCATGAGTTGGATAAGTAGTCAAGCAGACGTCCGCCATTGTCTGCGTGTGCAGTATGGACTAAGTGGTGAGGTGGACTAGGAGGAATAAAATGCAAGGCCGACGGTGGTGACGGCAGTTGCGGAATGGGAAGAGCCGGAGAAGAAGGAGGAGGAAGATACTACATCATACAAATCGGAGACAGTGCGCCGACTGTCCACCAAGGTCTACGACTACTAGGAAGGGCGAGGTGTCAGGTAACGCCACCAGTCCGGCCAGTCGTCTCAGGCCCGGCTCCACTTCCAATGTGTAGGCCTGTCTTCTTGCCTGGCGCATCAGACTCACTCCCAACTCCTCTGCGCCCACTCCCAACTTCGGCTCTCCCTCACTCGTTGCTACCGATTCACCAGCGGCAGCGACGCAGGAAGAAGAGTCTGCAATGGCTCCACGCCACGCCACCTCAGGGTAGACAATAACTGCCGAACGTGATCGGTCAGTGTGACTAGCAAGTAGACACTCGCCCAAATCGGTAGCGGTGCAAGCCGCGGCTACACCACCAAAGTGGCCCCGAAGCGCCGCAGTGGGGGCGGGGGAAGGACACCCGACACCACTTCCACCACCAGTGGCGGAGGTAGTAGGGCGCATCGAACCACCGATGGAGGGTGGACGAAGTAGCGATCGGTGAGCGATGGTCGTGTCAAGGGTTAGAGTGCTTCCTGGGGCGGAAGAAAGACCACAAACACCACCGCCCCTGCCACAGTAGGATGCGGTTCGCTGCGACTGCGACAGGGAGTTTTGAGTGAGTGTGGAGGGCAGACAAGCATCAGGATCGATTTCGTTGCTTGGTGCAGTGGTGAGAGATAGTGGCATTTGTGACTGGAAACTCACCCCTCCTCCGCTGCCTCCACCACTCATTGGTGCGTGAAGACTCCCAATGTGTGCACCGTCTGAGGAGTAGATCTGTCAGAAACAACCATTAAATCGTGTTAGAGAGGGAAGATAGAACAGGGAAGAGGAAGAGGCTGAACTGACCCTCAATTCAGAGCCAGCAGCGAGAACAATCTCGCCCGAAGTCATCACACATATGCCGGTGATACGACGCAATGCATCGTTGATGAAGCGCTCTGCGGAGGCAAATTTTCGTACACCGCGGGAGCTGTTCTGCGTACTCATGGCTCCAGTGCCGCTGCTGCTGCTACCTCCACCACCGATTAGCGGGTGAACTTCGCCATCATAATAAGCGAAGACACAGCCTGCGCCGTTGTCCGCGATGAGAACACGCCCAGTGCGTGGGCAAATGCAAACGCTCGTAGGTTCCACAAACCTCGAGCTGCTTATACGATCCACAATCTGCAAGGGGCGATACAAAGGGGCATAGACAAAGTGTTCACAATCAGCATTTGTAGCATGTCTTCGGCTTTTGTTCCTCCATCAGCTAATTTGTTTATTGACCTTTTCAATTTCATCTGGTTTTAAATATAGTCGTCTAAAGCGCAGCATGTCAGTCAAGCTGATATGACCTCTTTTGAGCAACCAAATCATCCCATTGGTCAAAGGTTGAAGTGAACTTTGGGAGCTGGCACAAGCTCACCTTCACTTCTCCAACATTAAACAACATCTCTCAACACAATTCACGTTGTAACAGTGTCGCCATTTGCAGGAGTGGGCGAATACCCTTCTTTCTTCCTTCTCTCCTGCCCCTCAATTAAATTGAGCACAAAAGGAAGGACTCCGCCAGCCATCATCTCGAAATTAATGAGCAAAGCACCAAATGTGCCAGCCTCTCCTCCCTCCCCCCACCTTGTTTGCATTGCCAGTCAACTTATTCTTCAACTCCCATCCCAATCTCCTGTCAAGTCATGCCACAGTGACTGTCCAAACTATCAACGCAGAACGATGTTTACAACAATGATTTTGGGCAATGTGAACGTCACTCTCGGATAAACTTGGCCCTCATTCCGTACTTCTCTCCTCCTCCCCCATCACAACTTGCCACCCCACTTTCCACTTCCATGCACACTTCTCCTACCACTGTCGATGGAAAAAGACCACATTATGGTCTTTAAAACGACGAAAAAACACGCCTATGACAGGTCACTACCCAGCCAAGATAAGAGGAAAATGTGGACGTTGGTTGTGCACCACAAGGCATCGCAGATGGGACACCTCCAACTGACTACGTGGCCGGCCCCACTTCTCCCTCATACCTCATTCGACTGGAGATCCAACAGCATCAATTCATTTGCCCGCCAATTCACTATCCACAGTCCCCGCGGTCCCAAAGCCATGCCAGTTGCAGCCTGTCCACGAAGAGCCTCGTTACCCGCCAATACTGACTTCACGCGTCCTGTAGCTGCGTCAGCAACCAGAAGACGACTGTTTCCCGTATCCAGAAGGAGGACGTTAACACTGTCGTCTGACGGAGTTGCAGTTGCAGTGGTGGTGGTGTTGCTAGTAGTGGATGGTGCCTGAAGTCGACGTGATGGCATCACGGTAACGGCAAATGGCTGTACGAGTCCGCGACCATCTGCGCCTGCAAGGGAAGGGAGGCATGAAAAACCCTCTCACTGACCTCTTCCACATGCTCACGATAAGGCCACTCAAGTGTTGGACATGCTGTGGAACCGACGAAACTGCACTATCAATAGCTAGGTCTGCGGCGACTGTTCCAATTCTGCCTAGTGCCAGAGTGCAGTGTGCACAAGTTGCAGAGTCTTCTGCTGGTCACGAGTGTGCAAAACGACTGTATTAAACGGACGTGAGGAGATACGAAGGGCCCTCCTCAATGCTACCTGTCTCCCAATCCAGAAACACTATCTCTAAGTCACGTACACCTTCCAAATAGATTTTGACGGAGAGGTGGAGGCTAGCTCGAGAGAGACAGAGCTTAAAGTTTGCTGCGATTGACGATCCACACCAAACCTGTTTCGTAGATGTTTCTCAAATCACCGACTACGCTAATGATGATCAACATCGAAGAGCAGCCGAATTGAGTGTCGCGGACTAGATCGCGCAGAAGCAGAGATTGGGATGAGGTGGTCTGATGCTTCGCCTTCAACCACTCAACCTCGCAATCCTTCGCCATGCGTGCAGTGTTCCAGGTCCTCCATACGTCGATCATGAATCTCTGTGATGCTCATCCACCCCACTGATAAGCCTTACGATGGTTATTTCATCTCAGATGTCAAAACACCTATCCCACTTTCTACAATGCTAATATCACCCTGCGACGTCTCGGCTTTCATAACAAGTAATTAAAAAGCGATCAATTGGATAGCCACACCCATAACACTGCTGGCGTCTGGTTATCACAAAAAAGCCAGACTCAATCATTCTTCCTTCATCATCATCTTCTTCTTCCTGGCTCAGATATCATGGTTTATAAATGAAGAATAAATGTGATGACCTAAAAGAATTCGATCTATTGAGGTATTGCCTGGTGAGGCGCTACGGACACTGCAACGACTGGAAGACGCCTCACAACCAGAACCGCATTGAGGTAGGAGCAAAGAAACATGGTTAGAAAACGAAGACTCATGAGGCTCATGAAAGAGTCCTCTATCACATCGCAATCACCGCAATAGAGAATGACTCTACCTACCAGCCTACGAAGATAGTAATTCAAAAAAGTCTTTTTTAAGGAATGAGGAGGAGGAGGAGAAGCATTTGTATGGACAAATTCGGATTCGCCTTCCACAATCGATGCAACACAAGTTATGGCCTTCAACTACACGGAAAATATTTGTGGGGAGCTAAAAGTACACTTACCCGCTCTTACCGGATTGTTCCTAATCAACCACGCCCATAAAGCCGTCGGCTCCTCAAATGCAATAAACTGCTGGCAGATAAGCAGCGCTCGCAGCAATAAAGGCAGTGAATAGATTGGGAAAAAAAATAAGGGAAATTCAGCCAGGTTTAGCCAAACAGAAATCTCGAATTTGTATTTTATGACTTTATTTTCCATTTTCCTCTGACAATAAAGTCATCATATCGTTACATCCCCTCACCCCATCATGATATGCTTGAGATCCGTAGCCGTCTCAACTGTCACTCCTTGGTTTTCGCGACCAATGCTCTAATTGGCTTACAGAGAGAGGGCCCTCAAGGGAGAAGGTAAATTAATGCCTCCGCCCTGCACACCGCTTAGCGGTGTGAAAAAACGATGCTTCCTCACCTCCTCATACTCTTACCTCTCTCAATCCCCTCCCTATTGGTTTCGTGGTTGTCACCCCATGCCCCAGATGTCGAGCGGTAAGAGCAGTTGACTCGCATGACAACAAAGATCAAGACATACAAGTTTTCCGAACTAAAAATGTGTAAGCGGAAAATGGTGCGGAAAAGGCATGATTAAATTGGTGTAATAACCCAATTGCATGATGAATCAAGAGGAAAAATAGAAACTTGTTCTAAGTAGCATTCATAACTATGAATTTGATCCATTTCTACCCCCTTCCCAAGAATGAAATGGCCGCTAAAAATATGAACCAAAATAAGACGAAGAGATGTTCGAAAAAGTGGGTAAATAAATGATTCAGGGTGGTCTGACATCAATAGTCCCAGCGTGAGGTGGAGGAGGAAGGAAATGCTAGGAAGTATTCAATTCAGTGTCATTCAGAGCGCAACAGAGTAAAACGCGAAATAAGAAGAATATGTTTAAGTCTACTGACGTTGGGATAACATGGAGACCACATTGGTGACCAGGGTTGACAGAATTGCATTGCGGACCTTACTCACCCCTTTGAAAAGGGGGATAAGAGCATTGGCACACATTTTTGAGAAGTCAAGAGCAAACCTGGCACTACCCACTACCTTCTTTACATCACTTCTGCTTCCCACGTATCTTGTTCCATAATTACTTGAAGGTGGTACATGTGCGGAAAATACGAAGGACGAAATTGAGCGACATTCGTAGCAATGCTAACAATGAAATCAAACCAGGAAGGAAAAGACGCATACGTGAAACCCACCATCCACAATGCTCCAACGCGGCTTCTGACGTCCGCGCACATGCAGACTGAAGGGCGAACCACGAATGGGGCGCGAGAGGATCTGCACCACAAGAGAGTGCGCACCAGCGTTGAGGGCACACAGACTCACCTCGTAGGTGCCGTCGCCGTGGTCCACCAAACACGCAGGCGCATCACGACCCTGGGCGTCCTCAAATCGCACATTGATTGGATCAGTGCCTGCAGTCTGAGGCTCACCGTGGTAGTCGTAAGCCCGCACCATCACCTGCACCCACGATAAATAAGGAACGAAGATAGTCCATCTCATTCAACACTCATTCCCACAACCACATGACGGAGTGGAAGAGCACATCTTGCTCTGTTTCATGGAATCATCGTTGAGCACACCAACACGTTCAAGTCACCGAACACCTCAACGAGCATCTCTGATCATCGTGCTAAACGTGGCACAGAACGGCATACTGCATCGTATCGAGGTACTGGCGCATGCCTGTTCACAAGAGCCTTCCCACAAGTCGTAGGAAGTCACTGTGTAGCGATCTGCATCAAACGCACCACACAAACATCTGGCGGCATCCGACACATAGGAAGCACAAAACAAATAATCAACTCTCTCCACCTTCCTCCCTCTCACACACCCTCCTCCTCATTCCTACACCCTGATCATTCCGATTAGCGCACCTTAGCGAGTAGGTGGAGGTGAAGCTCCTCCGGCAGTTTGGCTGTGCATAGTGGTGGATAAGTGGTGCTAACGGCAATGCGACCGAAGGCCGCCAAACACCGTGCAATGTCCACGAAACCTGCCGATCCGGGTTGTGGTGGTGTTCTTTGTGCTGTTGTTGGTGTCGAGCCTTCGCCACTGACTGGCTGCTGCAAAGATGGTGGTGGCGGTGGTGGGGAGGGAGGATTGTCGTGATAACGCAAGAAGGCGTTCTCTCGTGGCTCTGTCAGACTCGCTATCGTATCCAACTTGTCGTTCAAGTAACTGATCCCCTTCGAAATGGAACGCACGTCGATCTGTGTGAGAATAAAAAATGACGCAATCCAATCATCAGGAAAAACTCAAAGATTCAAACTTGCTCCATTCCTTGTCCCTTCCAACTCTCCCCAGATCCGTGACCACTTAGCCCTCCGATTCCGACACACGACTTCCTTAATGCGTTACTAGATACTAAGGCTTTAATTACCGGTGGAGGCAGCCACAGATCTCTGAATAATAGATTTTTTTCCAATAATTCAGCATTTTCTTGATAGGTGATTCCTTTCCCCACCTTCCTCCTTTTCACAGCATCTAATTTCTCAGCCAGTCTGACACAGAATTGATAAGATCCCGCCATTGGTAAACAAGAAGTGGAGATATTGATTACCCATCTCATGGTCAAGATCATAAAGAACCAGGATGTAAGGACCACTCGAGTTCCAAAAAAAAATAATCAGACTGGACGTATCACGATTTGGTGCGTGCAACACAGCACTGGTTAGATTATCAACTAAGATAGGGGTACAATCCCCCTATCACTTCTATCTAAGCTGAATAAAGCAGACGAAGCGGACAGACGGTTAGCTGCTATGAAGGAGAGCATGTTTACATGCAAATTACTCTCTCTTGTGGCATAAATTAAAGCCGATGATGTTGTCTGGCGCCGTGTACATACCCATCACTTGATTATGCTCTCTCTCTTTTTTCTTTTTAGGACATTCAAAAATTCACCAATTTCAAATACATAATGCATTTCACGAGGATCGCGTTCAGAATCAGTGGAATTTGGTGCTCTAGTCGCCAAAATAATCGTGACCACCACCGTCCAGATGCAGACGGTCACTACCTACTCGCTTTAATTCAGACGTTGGTAAAATTTGAAAGAAAAACAAAGAAAGGTGACAACCTGCCCAGATGGAAAACAGCCCAACGCCTACCTCATTGCTACAAATCCAGCCACGAAAAATTTTTGACTCATGAAAGTTGCCTCTATTAACAACCAGTTCATCAAGAGAGCTATTAATAAACCCCTTTACAAGCGCCCTTTGAAGTAGCTTGTGTTCATTTAATCGTCCACCACCTCTCTCGCTCTCTTTATATCTCCTCCCGGCCTTCATGTTGGCGCAAATTACCATCGAAACAGTTGCTTCCTCACCACTAAAGACCGACCCGGTAACTCAACGAAATTGAGACTCAGCAAACCACAGCAACAGCAACTGGTCAAAGCAAATCTCTAGTAAAGGTAAAGCTGGTTTTCGAGGCAGCAAAAGGTTAGAAAGCCAAAGCAGAAAAAGAACTTGAAAGTACGCACACACGCACAAGCATGTTGAAGTTGCGAGAAGGGAAGGCGAACTAATTGCGTTCACTATTTAGTCGGCGAATGTGACTCTCGAGGTGGCAGTGGTGGATAGAGCAGACACACATTCCTTTCATGTGCTCCAAGGTGAACAGATGGACCAAGGATAATTGAAAAGGAGAAGGAGTTTGATAGAGGCAGAGCTTGCCACACTGTCTTAGTCACTGTTACGACATTACCTGCTGCAGTGGATCATGCATGCATCCCTCATGGAAGATTGCGGACACAAGGAATAATCCTCCCTCGATCAGCTGTGTTTCACCACAATAGGTGGACTTCAACTGCACACACGCCACGTTGAAGTGCACTTGTTCCTCCACTCCCAGAAGGTTTATTTCATGGCAATACAAGGGGAGAGAATATGACGAGCAGTAACTTCGTCCTAAATTGGCAATGATTTGCCACGATTGACTGCACATTTCGTAGGCATCTCATTATCTGTGCATCTTTGGTGTAGGGATTTTTTTTCTCAGTGAAGGACTAACCTCAGACAGTGCGCATTTTACTGGATGCTTTCATCCTCTTTCAAACCATCATATGTATGCAAATCTTTGAGACACAAAACAAAACAAAAGTGCAACAGTCGAAGAAACCGCGCCACAGTTAAATGTAACTCGATGTATTTATTAATTAATGTTTTGCAAGCAAGACATAAAGGTAAGTTAAAGGTAAGTTAACCTAGAGGAATTTTAAAGTTTACTCCTGATTGGATAATGCCTAGCCAATGGGGAATAAAATATCTTTAACAGTCCCAAAAAGGAGACTAAAAGCACCAAAAGAATAGTTTTGAACAATACGCTCTCCATTTTGATTCTGCCGACTTCCCACCACCCATTAAGTCTCAAAAAAATTTCCAAAATTGACAAAGGCAACTGCAGGCAGCGATTGTTCC
>JADWOT020000006.1:21047222-21084912 GCA_036345935.2 Taenia hydatigena | reverse complement strand
AGACTCTTCTCAATGGCTTGTCTTCTGCACTCCACCATTATTCAACCTACACGTAGTTTATCATCATGTTTTACCAAACTTCATTCGAGCCGTGGTCATCAGATTGTCGTCATTGGTAAAAGCACTGCCTATGGATTGTCCTTCTTTCTCAGTTCGAAAACATCTATCTCAATTCAAGTTTGCTTCTGCACCTTGTTCAAGCATTGTCTTCACTGACGTTTTGGAGTCTAGTACTACATTAGGCATTACAAGATCAAGCAGCCCCTACGATCTTAAGCGGTTCTCATCCCATTATTTGCACTGATGTCAGTGTTTACAAATACAATCACACAGCTGAGAATCAAGGCAAATAAACAAATGATGGCAGTAAAAGAAAAAGATGGTAGGATAATGAATGGTTTATTAGTGAAACCATTGCCCTATGTGCATTGGCAAAACATTGTTACACGTCACCGCTTGTGTTGGTGACCTACTTTGCAAAAGCGATCGCAATCACGTGTTGCCAACTTGGTGGAATTTTACAGGAAATGGAACATGCTTTGTGCCAGCAACTCTAAATTAAGCGAGTTAAGAGTGGCAATCATGCTAGGCGTGATTTGGAGACCATGACCAACGCTACTGTTCTCATTATTTGGGCAGACCATTAAAGTCTTGCTAAAACAATCGTGGAAGACGGTGGAAAGAGAATGCGGATTGGTATTGACTCCAGTATTCCCTGTATTCACCGTCTCCTCCCGTCAATCACTGAAGCCAGTCCACGCAAACTTGATCCAAACTTTGCTCACATTAACGAACCTGGCAAAAATGGCTTAATATTTGGCCTTAGTAAAAGTCAAAACGTTTTGAATTCAAATGCGCTGTGAGAATTTAACAGTTGTCAACCTTGTTCTTTGAAATCATCAATTTTTATTCTTTTGCAACATAATTGGAGAAATTAACACAAGGCTTTTTATAAATTTGTCCATTAAGTATCCCCTCTTAAGTAAATCATTGACATTTCACGCAAAGTGCTTTCGGAAACTCATTTATTTTTTAGCGACGATGGGCCATTGGTTGAAGCCATATTTGTCTAAGGTACGCAGATCCTGTTTGTTTGAATTTTAAAGGAACTGCAAGTGAAGGCATGACATCAAAGTGACTGGAGGGTAACAAAGGCGTGGCAAAGCGTTTACTTCGTATACCAATCTGTTAGCATTTGAAATATTACAGGATGCGCCGATGTTATAGCGATTCTCAAACATGCGACACGTTGCAAGAGGAACCACGTTAGACGAAGCCTACATTAGCGTTCTTAATTGCGTCATTACCTCCAATTACGCATGCTTTGGAAAGAATGGTTTGACAGGTTCATCGTTTGTTCGCAGTCGGTTTAATTCACTGGCACATGTGTGACCAGTTACTCCGTGTGGTGTGCAACCAAGTTTGTAAGCGCTGATGTCAGTCCACTTACTGGACTAGATACAACAAAAGGTCTCAAAAGCTTTGCAAACAATTGGGGTGTGCTTCGGTTGAAGCACTGAAGGAGTCAGTGCAAAATGCTTCCTATTTACGAGGGTACGTGTGAACGAAATACGAGTTTATCTTGGGGCGCAACCAATGATACTTAAATTCAGAAGGCATGCAAAGGTCCAAATAAAAGGAAAACACTTTGGCAGGAAGACGGTCTACTATTGTAAGAATTGATATATTTCTACTTGTAGTTAGCTAGGTTAATTTCCTTTTCTACCACTTACCGTTTTCACTTTTTGCACGTAAATCGCGTGATGGGCAATGGCAACCCCATAACCACTTGAGGACTGAAGTAAAGTGAATGATGGCGAGTGGTGGAAAATGCGTCAGCTGGAATAAAGGTGAGGCACAAGGGGTGCAATGTGCGGTTATATGAAGGAATTTCACTGAGAAGAGTTGTAAGGTAGAGCTAGTAACAAAGATTTACCAATTCCCTTAATTTCCTTGACAGTCTTACTACCATTAAGTTGTTTCCAATGTATCTACTGTACACGATAGCTACTTCTTGCCATAATCAAAGCCGTCATCTTTTAGAAATCCAGTTTTTAGGCTCCCAGCGGTTGTGCTGATCCATTAATCTTGCATGTTAGTTCTTAATATCACTTGGAGGTGCTCTGATGTTAAATATTAAAAATAGGTGCCTTATTTTCTGATTTCGAGCAAAGCACTGGATTTCCCTTGGCAGTCAAACTTGTCAAAGGCGTAAGTCCGCCCGTATTCGACTGATCAAATCAAGTCCAACTTGTCCCAATTCGGCTCAACACAATCTAGAGCAGAGCAACGGCGCATGCATTGAAACCGAAGAAAGTTTCTAGCTTTGAAGGCGACGAAGTAGCATTGTGCGTGGACCAGGGCCACCATCATGACACGTAAGCACAAGCGCCATTTTAATTGAGAAATGCGTAACAATATATGCAAATCCTCTCTATGCTCCCTCCATTCATTGCCACCAACATAGACTTTTGATAAACAACAGTCCCACCAAGAATATAAAAGACTGCCTTGGAGACAGTGAGGAAGCTTTCTTTTCTATGTTAGACAGACCATTAATTATTTGAGTGCCCTATGGCTGACACTTATTCACATTGCAAAATGCCCTATCTCTTTTCAAGAGGTCAGTTTCTTTTACGCAAACAACTTCAAACATCACATTTTACAATCTGCTGCTGTGAGTTACGGTAGTTACTTACTCCCGATCATGCCTTCTAGCTTGCAGCCAGATGCGTAATTCACCCTTGCATCATTCTATTGTATCATTTTCAACCTTATCTAATACACCTTTTCAGCTAACAACCACGATCGGTGTCAGCGATCGTGCATAAACCAGGCATTGCAGAGGTGCCAAAATTTCCCTTTTTAATCTTAAAACTCAGCGGTTGCAAGTGCAGAGGTGGCATTATTTTTTTAATGAGTGAAAACCTGCGTGTGTTTGCACGATAAAAGGATTTGCTGTGGTGGGTTACTGTCACAAACTTGGAATGCGTCTCTAGCGCATTATATGATAAGAAAATTCAAGGAAATTTGGGGGGTAAACCTTTCACCCATTAGTGAAAATAGGACTCTGGTGCAGATCAGAACTGAACGTCGTCTTTCAACGATGAAAGGCGCTTCTAGAGGCGTTATCTTTGACGTTAAATTGTGCAAGATTCTTGAATTCAAATAAATTCAAGGGTCTGCCCTGTGCATGACCTTCGATGGTGCTCAAGTGTTGGGATGCATCATGGCACCGGATTGATTCAAGGTTATCCATAACACAAATGCTTAGCATCCGAAATTTCAATTGCTTTACTTAAAATCATAAAATCTTGTGCTTGTGTGGGTGACAATTGAAGCAGAAAACGCCTAACGAATCACTCGGTGATAGTGGTGATGGACGATGGACCTAGTCAACCGCAATGACTTAAAAGTACTAGTTGCCTGCTTGGGCTATGAACTGAGTGAATGTCTGTAAGATGAAGCGCTTACATACATTGTCTTTTTCGCTAACTTTCCATTGCAAAAAATGAACTGTTCCTCCAAAAAGTCCACTTTGACTTCCACCAGTACCCCTCTATGCTTTATGGAGTGTGATTATGTGCACACAATCAGAGGAAAGCTTAGAGTTCATTCTTTACGCTAAAACAACCAAATTTACGGCAGTGTTACTTATTGCAAATCAGTGGTTTAGAAAAATTTTTAATTCACTTCGCCACTGACCACCTGGCTCGAGGAGATCGGAGGAGGTGAGGATGTGTAAATTCGAAATTAGCAAAGAATTTATGCATCTTTTCGGCCATTATTCCAATAGACAGCATCCTCCTTCCATTTATTGGCTGTCCCAACAACCGGCGCGCGCCATGTGTATCACTGAAGTCTCGAAGATGTCGGTAAATAAGTAGCATGCACATGCAGTAAGCAACCACTAGGAGCAGACAATTGTATAGATTGAGTTTGAACGTATCCTTAGCGATGGAGCCACTTAACTGGGAGAGCTGGTAGGGTGACCCCACCTTGCACGCCACCACTTCCTTTTAGAATAAAAATACGCTTGACATCGCCAATATCTACACTCCTCATTTAACTGGGCCTGAGGCAGGCTTTAAAGTGATGTCGCAAATGCATCGAGACGTTCCGCAAATGGTCTCTAGTGATTGGACTTGTAGAAAGCCGATCACTTAAGGCGCTGCGATTATGCAGACATTCTCGTCCCGTTCCCCACCTCAGGTGCCCTGAAGAAGGGTGATGCAGTGAGGTCCATCCTCCCGCATCTTAACGTGTGCGTGGTCAAAATCCCTGATGGAGGTGTAACCCCAATCAGAAAAAGTAGAACTTTTGGACAGAGGTCAAAGAGCACGATGCGCATGACATCGAGGTGCTTCAGACCACAGATGATCTCACAACTGTAAAATCGTGCCTTTACTTCTCGGAGAAGGTTAACACTTAAGATTAGATCCTGTAGATTTAAACCACTTCCTTTGTGTAGCGCAAGTGCTCAACCACGACACAAGCAAAGGCTTTGTAGGAGAGTGCGAACGAACGATGATTTTTGCTTGACTCGAGCAAGATAAATGAGCACGTTGCGTTCTCGAAGAGTGCATCGGAAAAGCACACCCATTCTGCAAATTGAATCGCTTTAGTGTCCACTTTGTGTTGACATCTTGTCATCATCGTCTGAGTACGCTATCTCAGACAACAAAGCATGTCTCGATTGCTATAAATTTCACTCAAAGCTCACTGTTGTGTCTGTCGACCGAAATCGAATGCTGACACCAATGATATAATTGGTTTTGCATGAGCCAATCAAATCAGAGAATCTTTCCTATTGACTCGTTCCATTTCATTCGCGTGTGGTTGGTGCGCCAAGGTTAGCATTGAAAAATGAAGTAACTTCAGTTATTTAGCATTAAGCATGAGTCATCCCTTCGTGGAATGTCAAACTTGCTGCATGAATTGCAATCGGGACAGGGTTTGCTGCTAGGACAATGAGAGTCACCTCGTAATCCATCCTATACATTCGTGATTATCCACAGATCAGGTTAGTGGTGCGGCTGTGCAAGCTGATCCGGTGATTCCTCAGTTCCTATGTTTATCCCATAATCCACCTCTCGGTTTCGCTTCCACAAAGACTTCAAATTAAGAAATGGATGTACGTGTCGAGCGACATTCTAAAACGTTCCCGAACAAGACAAATGCCAAATCAGCAAGACATTATTTTAGCTGTGACAATTACAACCGTAAAGGAACGCACACAAACGTAAACAGGCTGATAGATCTTGTCTTAAATTCAGTGTCGGCTTCAGCAGTGGGCATTGCCTTGTTGTCTGCATAGGCTTTAAGGGCAAAAGTTGGTCCAAAAGGCATCATGCAATAACTTCTTGTTTGTGCAAAAGACACATTCCTTCGAAGGCTTATCACATCTGTGGTATGTTTTACTGACTTATGCAAAGATATCAAGGCGTCACTCTTCCTCTTATCCTGATCAGTGGTAAGGAGGCTCTGCTCTACCCACTTTTTTGCCATCCGAGTAAGAGGCTGTGCAGAATGTCCTTCTAGCATCGGAGTTGTGCACAAGCTCGATCCCACGATCGCCTACTTTCGTCACTGCTTTTTGCAAGCGTACGATACTGACAGCCAGGCAAATATCCGTGAGACTCCTGTGACAGACATGAAGTGTATCATTTAAAGGGAAAGCCAACAGACTACAGGGACTGCTACGTGCTGGAATGACGGTCAAGAGGATTGATAAGCTCTTTACCAACTTCCATTTTACCGATCGACACCTCGTTCAATCTTACAACTGGGTCAATATTGAGCAGGCAGGCAGTAGCGAAGAAGATGTCTTTCGTGCACAACCAAGATGAAATTAAAGGCTCTGCTTAACAACTGAATCGCAAGAAGTGATGCGCTTGTGTGTATCCAGGCTGAAATGAGCATTGTTTGTTCATGAGTTGCCTTTACTTTACAAAACACGGATGACCTAGGGGAAGTTAAATTGGATTTTTTAAGAAGTAAAGTTGATGTTGATGTTGCATTTGGAGTTGGTTGCTGGTTGAAACGTGTCTCTGTCTCCATGCTGATCACCGAAATCTCCGAAGAAAGCGGAGGATATCTGTTTCCTTGAAGCGCTAAAAGGAAAGATGCCTCACTGGGAGAAAGCAGGCGATGCGCAAGCTCTCATTTGACGTGGATGCAGACGTGAGGGGAGGGTGACCAGTCCTGACTTTGAGAGTCTTTGACCTGATAACTAAACTATTTCACCTGGTAAAGCAACCACTTCTGCAATCGACAGTTCCCTCCAAAGAACATGAAAGCTGTCTACGTCTGCATCAATGAGAAATTTCGTCTTTGGAAACCAGAAGAACATATCCTTAAATCGTGATGCTTCTATTTGGCCTTTAAATCACAGCTGCCTATTCTAGGTGATTATCCAATGCCAAAGTCAAGAAGAGCTGCCAAGCACTATAGGAAGACTAGAGAAGCATCATCAGAGGAGTGCAATTATGCGTAGATGCTTATCGCGAAGAAATTGTAATTCCGTAGGTCTATAATTCAAGTGCCAATTGTCCACTAAGTTGGACTTGTCTGAATGTAATCCGTTTCCCCTCCATTGACACTCTTCCACTGACACACAGTTGTGCGATTCTGATTATACTGAGTTTGACGATTAATAATGGGCAGATTGCTTACACGAATACCCGTTGACGACGAGGAGCAAAGAATGTGGAAAATACAGCAATGAAGCCTAATTTTGTTAACACGTGGAAGATAAAAGCCTGCAATCAAGATAATACCATAACACATTAAAGCAGGATATGCATGCGGGGTAGGCCCACCGACTGGATATTTTTATTCGTTAGTTGAGCGCAGTTAAAGGGAAGTCACGACTGAATTAGATCTCACCTTAGTAGCGGTGGTAGTGACGAGTATTTCCTCAGTGTCATCTGCTTTGGAAGGTGTATTCAAAGTCGACGTTTAGAAACACCAGCGATTCCTACTGGATTTAGGTAATTCTGTTTTCAGATAAAAATAAGAGCAGAGGTTGCGTTGCAACAGCTGGCACAGTTGCACTACCAGCTTCACCCTACTTTGGTCCTACTTATCGCAACTTTGTATTTGTAGATCAATGTCAATGATGGAGACCAATCCGTGGATGTATGGGATGAACAGTAAACTTGTCACCGATTTCAGAGCATATCGCATTCCTTACGTTTAAAGCCAAGATGAGTAATGCTGGTTGTTAAAAGCCCATGTTATTTTATCCTATAACATCAATCTTGGCGCATTAATGGGGATGGATTCAAACGTAACGAGCCAATGGGAATGGTGCCTCAATTTAATTGGCTACGTGAAACTTCTTATGCCGTTGGTGCCAGCTCTCGAGTTCACTTAACAGACGCGACAGTGAGTCTCGAATAGGCGACGGGAATGGGATCCAAGAGGTTTGACGTGGTGAAGTTCCTATCATTGGGGACGTACTCCGCTGTCTACGAGATAGTCTACCCAGAGGCGGATGACAAGATGTCGACCACAAAGTGGGCGCTGAAGCGATTTTACCTACAAAACAAGTTTGCAGTTTGGCATGCACTTCGAGAACACAAGATCTATATGCGCCTCGCTCAAGTCGAACAGCAGTCACCATTCCTCTCTACTCTCCTCCGAAGCCTCATAATTCATGGTGGTCCGACATTCGTGCTACGTAAGGGAAGTGGTTTCAATCTGCAGGATCTCATCTTGAGCGTTGGCTCTCTCCGAGAGGACGCGGCACGATTTTACTTTTGTGAGATCATCTGTGGTCTGGAGCACCTGCATGCCATGCGCATCGTGCACTTAGACCTCAATCTCAAAAACGTGCTCATGGCTGACTCGGGCCACGTCTTCATCACGGGTTTTGCTCACGCATTCGACATGACGTTGGGTTCGGAGCCCTGTAAGTTGGAAGAATCTGCTGATTCACCTGTCTCAGCGGCGCCAGAGGTGAGGGGTGAGACGAAAATCACGACGAAGGCGGACGTCTGGAGTCTAGGCTTGCTCGTCCTCGCTATGATGACCTCATTCTACGATGTATGTAATTTTCTACGTACAGGTGCAATCAATAAAAGGGATTTGCAAAAGTTCTCGGAACCTTTGTGTCACTTCCTCGAAGCCTGCCTCAGGACCGACCACAACAAGCGTGTGGACATTCGCGGTGTTAAGCGTCTTCGATTCTACAAAAACGTCGACTGGGGACAAGTGATGGCTTGCAAGATAAAGCCACCCTACCATCCCTCCCAGATCAAAGTCCGCGATTTGGATAAGCTAACCCTTGATCCCACTGATCGTCTGCTCCTCGCCGCTGCCTTCCGCAAGTGCAAGCCACTAGGAAACACTAAACGCGAAACCTTCTATGATAAGCATGGAGTTCGTCATTTAAGGGAAGAACCAACAAATCGCAGAGGACTATTACGTGCCGGACTGACGGCAAAGAAGATCAGCGAACTCTTTGCCAACTTTGGCTTTACCAATCCACATCCTTTCCCACCGTCCTATGGGATGGATGGCAGCCAGATTGTGGGTGGCGAAGGAGATGGTTCTTCCAAATGCAAACAATATGAATTTGGAGGATCGTTATAACCAATGACTCGCAACAAGGGATCCTGCTGTACACTTTCTTTAGCTATGTTAGTGTAGACAATAAACTCTCCTCTTATCTGCTTTCTCTGTGTACAAATGTGAGTGTTGCCTCCAGACTGGAATGTACGCTTGTTTGATGGTGCGTTGCTTTCACTCCACAACGCATAATCGTGTCCTAAGTGAATTTGTGGTAATGTTTTGGGGAATTATAATATACTGCCACAATTACTGTTTCATTGTTGTGAATGATGAGCCTTAGATACTGCTTTGCTCACAAATTTGGTTAAACGAGTCGGCTAGAGGCAAAAGGGACACAAAATTATGCTTCTCTTTCAATCCACCATGCAATTCCAGAAACCTCGTGCAACTCACCTCAAGTCATGCCTATTGCAAGTTCGAGCACCAACTACTGGAAGATCATTACATCCATCAGTTTTGCCTGTTCGTTAATTCAACCGTTTATCTGATGACACGTAATTTCACTATCAAAGTGTGCTGAAATGAATGTATGAAACGAGGCACCATTGGTTTTGAATTACAGATCGCTAGGTGACATTCTCTACGAGACGCGCTATTAGAGTCATTTCCACTTTAATCGACTCGTCGAGATAAAGGTGAGGAGGTGGTCCCCTCAACCACAAATTGTTTGAATGAGAGCCGCGTATCTCGCTGCCATCATGACGTCTGCCGACTTGGCCATAAATTTGATGAGAACCCGGTATCCTCTAAACACCCACTTTAGTCAAACCATCAATGATTTGCCATTCCCACTGTTCTGACTTCCACCGTACTACCCAATACTAAGAGTGATTACAAGCAGCATCACAGGCGATTCGCAAGAACCTTTGTTTTACCTCATTGTTTGCAGGCAATTGTGTTAACAAAGCTCTTCACACAAATGCATCATTCCACTGTACATCCGGTAGTCAATGTTTCCCTCCGATTCACTACAACTTGTCAATTTATCGAGGCACTTTCTGAGGTAATGAGAAGTAGCGGAATGAGCTGCAGATCACATAGGACTAAAGATGTTTGAGTCAGCACATATTTTACGGACATACTTATTCATTTCAATGGGACCTAAATGGGAAGCGAAGAAGTTAGAGGTAGTACCAATACCAAATGTCCTCACCTCAGTTAGGCTACGCTTGTCCTCAACACATCATGCGCTTCAGATGTGATAGTGAGCTGGGGATGATAGGAGAAGCTGGAAAAGCAGTGTGGAATGCGAGTCGCAGTTCTGTTCGAAGTTATACTTTTATGGGCGCGTTGATGGCGGTTGTGCGCGTCAGGTCCTGTTGGAGGTGTACGGGTGAGGTGTTTAAGTGTGGCGTGAAACATGCATAGAGCAAAGGCTCAAAACTGTGGCAGTGTCAAGCAAGGAGCAAGGGTGAGGAGAGTAGTGGATTTTCCATGTCTTATCCAGTCTACATTACTTCCTCAGATTTGGAGGGAAAACCGTGCAATCACCATTGTGGCAAATGCTCGTCTCGTACTCATTTGCCAAATCCTTAATGAACACTACTTGCTTTCACTTCTTCCCCCACAGAAAATAGGCTGGCTCTTGTTAAAGTGACCCATGGCAAAGGAGCACAGATTTGTGGTAAGATAAGAGCAAACGAATGCGCACATCCGTGATATTTTTCTCCAACGCCACACAGATATTCTGTGCAGTCTTACTTAGATGACACAGAAGAGGGTAGATCAGAGCCTCCTTGTCAGTGGTCCGGCGAAGGGGAACAATGACGCCCTTGGCATATTTGCAGAAGTCAGAAAATCACACCAATAGGTAAGTATGTCTTCAAGGGAATGCGTCTTTTGCACAAACAAGCAGCTTTTACATGGTGTCCCCTGAATCAGCTTCTCTGCTTGAAGCTATGCAGGCAACACAGGAATGTCTACGCCCCAATAGGACACTGAAGGTAGACGAAATCAATCCACACTCTCAAAAACCTAACTTGAATGCGAACGGTCTTTGTACACACGCACAAAAACACCCATCATTTTCCTATGCCCTTTGTGCCTCTTTACGGCTGTGAAAACCACAGCAAACGTGGTGTCTCATCATGCTCCAGTGCGCATTTCATAATGCTTCTCAGCAAGTATAGCCCCCGCATAATTTGAAGCGATTAAGGGAACAAAGCTGAGAGATGAGGTGTGAGATATAAATAAGAGGAGGGCTTACATCGGAACAATTTGCACAGTAATACTACCATACTCATCAACAACTTTACCTTACTTTGTTCCCACTTATCGCAATTGTGCATTTGTGTATAATCATGGAGATGGCAGATGGATTCTGAAGTGACCCTCTTTTCCTATACAGTCAACCCTGTCACTAATTCCATGGCATTAATGCTAGTTTTTGAGTTCGGTTAATAGACGCTAGAGTGAGCCTCGAGTAATTGAAAAGAATGGGGTCTAAGCAGCTTGAAGTGATAAAATTTGCATCACTCGGGACCTACTTGCTGTCTACAAGATAGCGCAACCAGAGGGTGATGCCAAGATGCATGACCATAAAGTGGGCACTGAAGCGACTTTACCTACAAAAGAGGCTTGCAGTTTGGTGCGCACTTCGAGAGCAAAACATCGTTGAGGTATCGAGACGTTTTGCAAATCGTTTGAAGCCAATTAGGTATAACTCTGCGAGTGTACATCGTGGTGGCGACGAGGATCCCTAGAATCCAGACATCTACCTTCTTCGTAATCTTTATTTTATTCCTCACTCCAAGTGCCTTAAAGAAGGGCGATCCAGCAAAGTTCCGCCCACCGCATCTTGTCACCTGCGTGATCACAATCCGTGATGAGGACGTGGTCCGAGCCAGAAAAAAGCACATTCTTGTGTTTGAGGTCTAAGCGCACGATGTGCATGGCATGGAGGTACTCCAGACCACGAATGGTCCCTTAACTGTAAAATTGTGCGTTCTCTTTCTGGAGAAAGCCAACATTTGGTATGAGATCTAAGAAATCGAAAATAATTTCCTTGCACAGCACAAAGGACGAACCTTCACGTAGTCGGAGGCTGCGCAGGAGAGTGCAGAGGAACGGCGACTGTTGCTCCTATCGAGGGAGTTTTACGAGGCCGTTGTGCTCTTGGAGAGAGCATTGAATAGCAGATTTGCTTTATCGAAAGATGCATCAACGATAAAAGCAGGTTCATGTGGGCTAATCAAACCAATCAACCTTCCTATTGGCTCGTTGCACTTGAGTCGCATCTTTGTTAATGCGCCAAGATTAACGTTGCAAGCTGAAGTAACGTGACATTGCGGCAGGAAAAAACGGCTAAGAAAATTGCATGATGGTTAATTTGGAGAAGACAGAATCGAACTCGGAGGGATTCCTCATCACCAGCGCTACCATCGTAGGGGTGAGCTACGATTCGTTCGTGTGTTCAGTTGAGGTATGCTCAAGGGGTGAATGCAAATATCGCTTTTGAGGATCTCCTACAGAACCACACCACACTCATTTCGACCTAAAATTTTGTCTCTTTTTTCTAAAACCACCACAACCTATCCTTTAAATGATGTGCTTTACATGCTCTTTGCCATTCAGTCTCTTCTGTTGTGTCGATAAACCAATTTGCCCACCATTATTCAATTGGCTTGCAAAAACGGCAAGTTTGTCGATACTATGGCAATGCACAGCTGTTGTCTCATCGGTGGCTCGTCAACAAAACTAAAATCGGCTGCAAATGACCAAGCAGGTGTATGCTCGGTGGTTAAAGAAATCACAATCTACAATCCACTGCCTTACAATGAGCCGGACGCCACGATGTGGGTGCAAATGAGCTACGCAATTTTAGCAGCCATACTTCTCCTTGAAATCATTGTGACGTTCGAGCCTGTTCACTGCTCATGATCTTCTAAACATCATCTTGGCGTAGTATACATAAGTTGGTATTTATTTCCTCCTCCTAGTAAAGCGGCTTTTAGAGTGAATCTTTGCTACACACAATTGGTATTCAGAGAATCCATTCAATGCCACTTTTGATACGACAGTCCAGTTGTGCCACTCCCTTGCCACCTATTAAGCACAGACGCGTCCCATTTGCACTTTGCCCCTCCCCCCATATGAGCAAATTAGCAAAGCAAGTCTGATTTGGGAAAGTTGGCAAAGCTTAACCATTTGAACAGAGGAATGATCGTTGCCCAGGACAGAAAGAATAGGTTGATGCATGCACAAGGGTAAAGTGGTTGGGGGCGCAAAGTCTAGACCTTAAGACCTGTGACTTGGTGCTTAAATGAGTGCTCGGTTTCTTAACAAAACAAAGCTAGGGACCACACCTTCGAGGAGTATGCTGCTTCCCAAGAAGTGTCCACAAACCGACTGCACAGTAAACGCCTGCGTTCTTTGCCTAACAGTCTTCACTCATCGTCATCCCAGTAATCGAGCCACGTCGATGCTTGACGGCGATGATTGGCAATGCAGAGAAGAAGCACGCTATTTAGTGACTACAACAAAGCAACGAGTTGGATTCGAGAGCTTCCTCCAAGCAAGGGTTGTGAGGTAGAAAAGTCGGTGGGAATATTATCACGGGGAAGTAAAGAGGAAAAAAATGGAAGTCGTCGAAGCTACGCACCCTTTGACGCAGTCAGACAGTACAGACTGCGTTTCACAAGGCGATTCGTGCTCATTGATCAGACCAACGTCAGCACTCAAACGTCATCAAGCCTGCAATCCAAGTCTACCAAACATGATTAATATTGTTCTACGATTGATTTGCAAATAGTGGTCAACAAAGTTAAGCCAATTTTGGACTGTTAAGTCAGCATAGTGGCCTGCGATGCGGGGATGTTGGTGGTCACAAGCGAACAAGGATGAGTGAAGCAGGAGAGTCCACCATGCTAACCACACTTTTGTCGCAAAATGCACTTCACTCTTGCAGTCTGATGACCTATGATGGACACTTCATCCTCTTGCAATTGATCTAGCACTTCTTCCTGCTTCTTGGTCTTATTTCGCTTTGTATGTGCTTCACAGGTCTGTTGAAGCCTCCTACAGCTTAGGCGTCGCTTCGTTATGAAATCATAATCAGAATATACCCCTATTTGTGTTACTATTAAGGGTTGCGCATTGACTTACAAATCAGACGAAGTACGTTGAACATAGAATTAAAGCAGTATGCTCCGCAAATGCAAGGTATTGATGTCTCATTCGTGGATGACTTCTCTTCCACAAGTTTGTGGCGGCAAACCCTAAATTTAGGGACAAAGGAAAGGAGCTAAAGAACAAAAACAGAATGATTCTGCTTTCTTTGGTTAGACAGGTTAATTCATTTATTCATTAGAGTAATACCAAGCGTTGCTATTGCCACCAGTTAAGTTGAGGTCGACTTGCCATTTAAAACTTGTTGATTCCCCACAACTCATTTTGGCATGTGGCTGCTTACACAAAAGTGCTCCTAATATTCAAATGGTTTACATTTCTTCACAAATATAAAAATAATACTCTTAAGCTAGCAATGTGACCATACGCTCTCTACAGACAAATGCATTTCTTTAAAATGTTTGTCTTAAAACCATATGCATGCATGCAAGTGCATACTACTTATTTCTGTATGAGTAAGACAGTTGAATGCATAAGTTTTTTTTCGAGAAAATAAAAACGCCCTCGATCAAAGTTTTAATAATGATGCAAATTAATTTTGGTAAGAATATTTAGTTTGTGATATTTTTGAAGGTGCTTTGCTGTGAGGTGCAAGATGTATATTTTGCACTAGGACAGATAGAAACAACATTTTGCGGTGATCATTTATCGCTACCATGAACTGAAATAATTTGACACCCGCACCTGCTGACTCTACGCTCCGTTCCTCTCTCAAGCCTCTACGCCCACCCACCTTGCAGTCAAGGCATTGCAGACGCACAAGTAGCACGCGACACGTTGAAGCTTCTACGATGGTAGCAACAGGAACCAGACGTGACAATGGCAGTGCATTTGAATATATAATTCAACTTTGTCACACCGCAGTAGGTATCGCTCGGTGAAAGGCCAAATAAAGCTAAGAGATTCACTAATTTGCAAGTTGTAACAAAATAATTGTCTGTTCATGACACTGATTACTCCACATGCGGTTCGATGCAGCATTCTAGCAATAACATCAGGTCACATGGCATTTAATTTCATATTGAATTTCATCGCAAATTGTCTCATCTCACTGTAGTTTAGTCGTTGAGATGATTGATTTACATGGTCATAGCGTCGTGCTGACAGACATTCTACTCCACCGTCGCCATGTCACCCGAGTCTCGGAACTCACGAACGAATCGCTGCTCACCCCTACGGCGGTGGTTCTGGTGATGAGGAAACTCCCGAGTTCCGATTCTGTCCACATCACATTAAACGTCGTGCAATCTTCCCACGTTACTTATTACTACCGCGATATCAGTTCTACCACAGCAATTACAGGCCAGTCAGTGCTTAAACCGGATGCACGCATAAAATTGTTTGCGTCAAAAATGTTTCGTCTGTCGTAAAAGGCCCTTCTCTGAAACGCGATAGGGCATCATGCTGCAAATGTAGCGCTCGAATTCGTAAAAATTTATCGATCATGCTAAGAGGGTTAAATATAAAGACCATTTCTTATAGCGTTACTAGGCAGCACCATTTTGGATGTTTCGACACGCCCCTGAATTCTTTATTCTTTATGAATGCACCCATAAGCCATTTGACAGAAGGACTTTCCTCACCAGAAAGACCGATGACAAGAAAATTGTTTACTTTACAAAGCAGAAGTATTTCTCTCACCTTCAGCAAGTTAGTTTAGTAGGTGTGTAGTTGCACGTATAGCGCCAACTACCCAACACTTGCGGTATTTTCGTGAGAAGGAGGGAATCGAGAACTGCGTGACTGCGAATGCATCTACGAAAGCAGACATCAATTGGGGATTCTCGTTAATACCACCACCACTGAGGTGAGATCCAATGCAGTCGTTACCCCTTTGGAATGAGCTCAATCTGAGAATATGAAGACCGAGTCGGAGTGTCTGCCCCGCCTTCATATCTTGCTTTAATATGATTTGGTGCTATTTCAATCGCAGGCATTTATCTTGTAGGCTTCATCAAATTTAGACTTAATTGCTGTATTCGCTACAATCTCTGTTGCTCGGGTCCTATGGGTGTTTGAGTAAGCAATCTGCCCACTCTCGATCGCCAGACTCAGTGTAAATGGAAAAGTACAACTGTGTGTTAATGGAAGAGAGTCGGTGGAGGTGGAACGGATCGCATTCAGACGAGTCCATTGAGGTGGACAATTGACGCCTAAATCATAAACCTGCGTAATTACAATTCTACTGCGGTAAGCATATACGCATAATCTGAAGGCCAAGTCGAACTGTCACAGATCAGGGATAGGTGTTTCTGGTTTCCAAAGATAAAATGTCTCATGGACGCAGATGGTGACAGCTCTCATGTCATGCGGGGGAGGGGGAACTGTCGACTGCAGTAATGGTTATTTCACCAAGGGAAATAGTTTAGTTATCAGATCAAAGACAGCACCTGCTTTTGCTTTAATGAATCACTTTTCCTCCAAGCGTTTCAAAGGAGCAGATGCCGTTGCGAATGCCGTGTGTTTGACAAGACACTGGTTGCCAAGACCAGTCGATTGGCCGTCCCATTGTTGGTGTAGTGAAGAGGTGTACGGCTCTCGTGCGTAGCACTACAGGCCAATCGAAAGGAGCAGTTTTGTAGGTAAAATAATGAAGCGAAGCTTTGAAATTTAGGAAAATGGCTTGTTATTCAATTCACTGACCTTTTGTTCTCGGGCTAAAGGGAAAAGAAGTTTTGTAAATTGGATGTAAATCAATAAAATTTAATTGTTATGTCGTTTAGTCAATGACTGCTTAGTAATGCGGGTGGGAACCAGAAATGTGGGTCCTCCGACTTCATGTCTACCGAGAAGAGCACTCAACAGGTTGACCTTCTTTGTGAAACAAACACTTGCATGGAGATGTGCAACCGAAGTTGCTTCAAACTCGATGACCAGGTCCCTATGCTGCAGTGTTGTTTTGTACTCTAGTTTTTCCACCACTTACTTAAGCAAATTTACCAAAAATTAATTCACTGATGATCAAGGCGCCAAAAATGATGCTTAGCTTTATTTTGAGGATAGAGAGTTCTTGATGAAGAAATCGAGGCAGAGTCAGTTGGTAGTCGTTATAAAGTAAACTGTCTTTGTCGCTTAACCTTGTGCCCAACAGTCGGCTTCCCCTCCATGCTTCGCGCAAGTAAAGGAAATTTAATTGCCACATAAGAAACAGTTATTTCATGCCACCTTCGCCCCACACCCACATCCCATCTGAACGTCAGCTTGCTCAGGCCAGAAATGCACGCATTTCGCGTCGAAGTAGCATCGCTTCGGGATGACAGCAGGGGTACAACAATGTCCACGCAACAGTAGGCTAATCTTTTTGTGCGAGGGTCGGTGGTTGATGCAAAGAGGTGGTTCCACCACAGAGGGAGAAATCAACTGGCTGGCAAAGTGACCCGGCTTGCTTTGCTAAAAGGTGTGCTGTAAAGGAGGAGGTTAGGAGGTAGGTCTTTGGTCAGTACATGTTGAGGTCGCAGGTTCAGTGAAAACAGAAGAACTCACTCTTCACATGCGAATTGTCCTCAATGCGTCTGTTGGATTGAGTTGTGCAGAGCACTAGTAAAACCAGACGCATAGCCTGTTTTATGCATATCGAGGAAAGGAAGCAGGTTTGGCGATTAATGCCTCCCCTCCACCAACATCCCTACATCACCTTCCATACAGCTCCCAACTTGGACTGGAGCTACCACGCTGTCACCAAGCGTAGGTTTACGACTGAAATGAAAAAGTACTGTGAGCAGGCTTGGGGCAAATAGGCAGCATGGCTTACTTTGAATCCAAATGGTCGTGTCTGTTGAGAACTTGGATGTGAAATAGATGGAACTTTGCTCCCCGTGAGGTATTTTAGGCAAGGGAAAATGATGTTATTAGTGATTGCCTTCGTAGTATTTTGGCCACAACAAAGCGGAATGTCAGTTTGTGTTAGGAACTGAGGCACGCTGCTCTCCTCCACATTCACTCCACGACGCATTTCGTCATTGACATTGAGATTTGCTACAATTCCACAGAGAAGCCTAGTTGCAAGCATTGTCTTTGCAAACACACTTTAAAGAGGGACAATGCAAGCTGCCTTTGAGAGGCGTTGATTTCAAAGGATTCTCATGAAGGACATCTAAATGCAGCAAAGGGCAACTTGATAATAATTGCATCGCTAAGCGTGACTGACTTCTTCAAATTCTACTTATTGTTTGTAAGTAGGTCTTGTTATGACCACTCAAGGCAATTAAGGTTTGGTCTAGCCACTTGAGCACTACTGAAGTGTGCAACAACCTACCCGAGAATAACGTCGCTGCTCCTCGCCTTCATTCTGCAACAGTATTAAATACTCATGGCTAGCATTCGCATTTTCGTGATTAGTTTGTTTGCAAGCCCACATTAGAAGACCATAACTACTGGATGAGGTTATAACTAAATGCCTGGTTATGCATCCTCACATTGGAGCGAAGCAAGCGCACAAACTCACATTCTGAGAATCTAACTGCTGACGCAGCTTCGTTTGCGTGATTTTCGGCTCTGCTAAATTCAGAGGCAAGAAATGAACAAAGTGAATATTTCAATCAGGGGAAACATGGAGAGGTAAATGAGAGAGACGAAAAGGCGGTGCCTTTGGTGAGGATTCGCTTTCTTGGTCTTTATCATGACCACTCCTCTTGGAACACTTCTGATGAAGCGTTTAGCTAGTAGAAACACCCGCTTAGATTATCGTGCAAAGTGAATGACGTTGCATGGCAAACCAGGTTAGCGTTTTAATCCCTTTTTCAGGATGAAATGAGTGGTAAATGTTACTTCCTGAGAACCCAATTGCTGGCGACACCTCCGTTGTCATGAACTTGGGCCTGGCTAAGGCTGGAAATGAGGAGAGAGATAGTGCTAGCCATGTGGAAGGAGAGTATTATAAGCCTACAATCTTGAAACAGTGCCAACGCCTTATCCCTCTGCTAATATTTATGAAAACGATGCCTTCGTGGAACAGGCTTCTCATGCATTGTCGTCGTCGCTACTTCTCAAACATTCTTGCTAAAGCTTTAAGGTACAAGGAAAAAGTATTTGATGAGGTTGAAAGTGGCCATTTGTATTGACAGGGATCGCTTAAGCTCTGGAGATGGAGACAAGTTGTCGGGAGGCCAAGTAGCTGGAGCCTAGGTTACAAAAGCTGGGTGCTTGTAGAAAGTTGGCTAGAGTGGTTTGCTTGTTGACTGAACCACTTTCGCTACACTTCCTCACCCTCTCTCAATGTGAACTTCATTTTAGTAAGTCGTTTTGTCCCTTGGCGACGTGAAAAATCCTTCTCGAACCACCATCAGGTGTACGATGCCAGGGAAGGTGGTAGCTATCCTTCCTCCTTTTCAGTCTAAAGTGTGATCATCCTCATGGATTGGTCATGTGATAGATTGGATGGCATTCTCCGTTGTCTTGCTGTCTCTTCTATTAACTCTGCTTTCTAAATTGTGCACGGGCGCATTATCCTAGCGCCTTTCAACAAAGTAGATTGACTAGATGCCCATTAACAGTCTGTCCTTCTCCTCTTGGGGCGTGGTTGGCATTATCTCTCTTTGTCTACTTGACCTCACTACTGCTACTGTTATTTCACTTCTCACATGCATCGCTGCCCTCTCCTCCACAACCCATCCAGCATTCTCCTCCTTAATGCATTCATCGCTTGTTCTTCTTCTTTCGCTTTTGCTTTTCCATCCTCCATCTTTTTGATTTCATACACGATTGATTCGTTTTACCAGTTATCACGTATATGTGACGCGCATTCATTCATTTATTGTTGGTGGATTGTTTGCGTATTCACTTTCCATCTACTTCCCTCTTACTCTTTCTTAACCAAATAGACTAATCATCTGTTTGAGCGATAACTCCTCCATTATTACCATGTTTCACCTCACAATTTCCGCATTTCGTCTCACCGCCACACATGTGCAGCATTTCATTGTTCCCCCACCGTACTCCCTTCATATCCCCATCACTGCTGCTATAATCCAAGTCCTTACTCCATCGAACATTCTTCTTTCCCACTCTTCTTCCTCCTTTCTCCCCCATCCCCACTTCATTGACAGGCAAATGCTCCCCATCATCTCAGCAAATTCATTCACCTCTTCTTCTTCCCTTTCTTCCTTTCATTTACTTATTGTAGACATCTCGCCTTCTTCGTTTCTGCCACTCCTCAGCATCCTCTACTTCTTCTTTACTTTTTTCTTTTGCTTATTCATCCATTAATCGCACTAAATGCCTTATTTTACTCCTTTTGTTGAGCACTTTTATCCTTCATTTCAATTCCATGCACCAGCTGACTATCTGGCAAAATGAGTTCCTGTTCATCAAGAAGGGAAAGTGGACCCGCAGCAGATGAGAAGGTCTCAATCACGCACTTCCTTTACCCATGCAATCTGCGCTACTTGCACCTCTCTTTGGCCCCTTTTGTTTGTCTTCATTTCCACACTTGCCTTTTATTAGCCAATCTCTTGCTTAAACTTTTACTCCTGTTTCTTACATTTTCCGTTTTTCCTTTCACTATAGCTGCCGTTTTCCTTCCACTCACACCCACAGAGTAGTAGTTGTTGTGGTAGGCTTTCTAGTCATCCCACCACCACTACTTACAGCCTACCAGCAGTAGACGTCCTCTCTCTCTCGCCCCCTCATTCCACACTCACACATTCATTCACTGTCATTGTTTCGCTGTTATATTTTGCTTGCTATTATTTACTCTTGTTTGATTTACTTGTTTTTGTCAATGATTTAAGCTAACTACACAACCAACTCATTTTGCCTACCGTCACGTATATGTGACGCACATCCATTCATTCATTCTTGACAGATTGCTTACTTTTTAACGATTTCTTAAACAACTAAAGCAAGCATTTGTTTAGATGACAACTTTGCCTCTCTAATCATGCTGCATCTCACAATTTTCGCATTTTTTTCCGCCGTCACACAAGTGACACATACACACATGTATTACCAATTTATCTTCCCCCTCACCCTTCTCCGTCATATCGTTACCACTGCTACTGCCATCCCAAGTTGCATAAATGCAAGTATGCATCACTGCCTCTTCCTCTTAATTCCATTCAATATTCTAGTCCCCTTCCTTCTTGCCCCACCCCTATTGACAGAGCCAAACGCTCATCTTCCCTGCACCGCACTCTTTCTTTCTTCCTTCGTTTCCTCTATCCACTTAGTCATCACAGACGCTGCCTTATTATCCCTCTTCTTGCTTCTCTTCCCATCGTCCAACCAACTAACAAGTAAAGTTACGCCCTACTTGCTCACATCCTTGCCCAAGCATGCTCCACCACATACACGCTACTTATTCCCATTCCATTCGCCTTGATTTTATATCATCTCCTTTCTTTACGGTTTTCCCCCAAAAAATTTACTTTCATTTTTTTTCTTTTCTCACACCCTTTGAGTGGTGGTTGCAGCAGTAGTGGTTGCTCCCACCCACTCATCCATCCGCATGCACCTATTGGGTGCACTTTCTGGTCACCCTACCACCATCACTACTTATTGCTTACCAGTAGAAGATGCCCTTTTGTCACTTATTCCTACATTCATTTATACTTCCTTCGCTAAGGCTATTTCTCAACTTAGACACCTGCTGTAAGTTATGAGGAACGAGAAGTCTCCTCCACAGGTACATACAAAGTTTTGCCATTCCTCTTGCAAATGAAACGGCAAATAATCGCGTCACACCTGCAGTTTGGTATTTGCAGCATCACAGCTTCTCCGTTGAGCCTTAGAATGGGGTAGATTGGAAGGATTTGAGCTTGACTACCTCACAAGTTAACCTTCAAAGCCGAAATATCGCCTTACAAGCATTCGTTTGGCGGCTGAAGCGATAACATATCATCCACAAGTAGATCCACAACTACGTTCTGAGGATGTATCATTTGGAGGTGAACCGCATGCGAGCAAATAACACTCTTCACCACCGATCTTTGAAAACAACCAGCCACTGAATTGGACAGCATGCCATTCCTCATTCATTTTCATCCAATTGGATGAATGTGAGAACCAAACAGCCAGTGCGATTTTATTTCACTTTTCCTTTACTTCTTTCCATTTGATCTATCTTTTAGGTAGGAAATTTGAAAAAGTATCTTGTGAGATGAATAATTCTCTCTTATTCACTTTTGCTTCACAAGTTTTGAACTTCAACCCATCGCCACACACATGTGACACGCAAATGCATTGCCAATTTATAATTCCTTCTGTGGCTACCTTATTTCTTAACTACCACTTATTAGACTGTCAGTAGCAGATGTCTTCCATCCTGCTTCAATTGTTCATCAGTGCGCCTTCTTTCTTTCTTTCCGTCTTGCTCTCTTTCCCCGTCTCGTCACACAATCTGTACAGTCGTCACAACTTAAAGGCAGTCATTTGCTAAGGAGACGACGAAAGCTTTATGGTTTACAAGCCTATCGGGAAGGGGATCCTTCCATTCTATCCTCCCTGCAGACCACCATTATCACCGGGCTGAACGACTCCGTGCAGAGTAACGTGAGTTGTTCATTCTGCCTTTCACTTCGTTAGCCTTTGATTTTCTCCCTTATTTGTAAATTTGGAAAACCTTGAAGGAAAGATTATCTAATGACAACCCAATTTTCCGCGCCATTTACACGAACTACCGATCGTTTTAGCAGTGACACAAGCTTTTTGTAAATAATTGGCTGTTATTCGTGGTTGATAACTTAGAGCACTAGCTTACTTCACTTTTGGTAGAAATTTCCATGTGAGGTCTCATATCCCCATTTCATACTCTGATTCTATCCGTTCCGAGGCACGTGGGCTATCGCTAGTCCCACAGTGTATGCAAACTCGTCTCTTGCAAATGCTAAATTACGGATGGATGCGCATCATCTAGACCACGCAGTCCTCACTTCGATGCACCCCTGTCCAACCTGCATGGTTCAAGACCTCCACCACCCCTCTCCTAGCTATTTTGGCACCAATCTACCAAGGCTGCATTCCATTCCGCTCCATAATAGACCACTAAGTGAAGCACATTGCTCAATGCAGACATCACCAACAAAGATTAATTCGTGCCAAAACAAATTGTCCCCTACTGGCAAAAAGGACCCTCCTCCTCAACGAGGTGCTGCACTGGAGGAGTGGGCTTGCTGATTCGTGCAGCCAGCACAAAGGATGCTGAAACAATCTGATTTTGTTGTGAAGTTGTAGCTAACACCTCAATTTTACATTCATAAACAACACAGATTGTAAAAACATAAACAAAAAAACAGTAGTACTAATCGAACAAATGTCTTGGAAGCACCACCACTGTGATGGCACTGAGTGAATGGACTAATCGTGGAGCAGTCCAGGCGCTCCTCTTCCTCAAAATCAATGACAGCAGTGATTGTGGGGGTGTACATGTGGCAGCGTGTGGTTATGGGCTGATGTAAGTAAGGTCCCGAAATCTGAAGACACCTTCCATAGATTACAACGACACTTAACAGTTAAGTCAAAGAGGATCGTGAGTTGGTCAGTGATGGTGCATTAATGATGTTACTTCTTTACCAGCCAATCCATCACGGTAATGATGGACATTGACTGATGACTTCTCCTGGAATTGGTATTACCCTCCTCCACGACAGGTAGAGCACAACGGAGCTCAGCACAACGTTCTGATTTAGCTTGCGCGATCTCATGATCCTCTGAGTTGTGTCATTACTATTCGGAAGAGGTTGAATACCAATGAGGTGGCAGGATTGCAAGCGATCGGCTCTGGTAACAAGGTAAAGCAAGCTAATGATGATTGGGTCATACTGTAGTGCTTTGCTGGAATTACAAAAAGGCTGCAATCATTTAAATGCACTTTAGACGATGAAGTGTCTCCATTCCTTGAAATCCATTTCTCTGTTAGCCGCAGGACATTAAGTCGACCTGAACCTGCTTTGTAAAACACAAAACAGCACATATGGATGAACGAGGAGACCCGACACACTCTTGAGGCACTAGAAGTGGGGAAACTTTAGGACATTACCGCTCCTGAGTAATGTCACATGCAATTAGTTGGCCAGGATGTGTGGTCTGCCCATCCAGCACATCCTAAATCCTGCATTTGAGCCTAACTTAGAGGTCACTTACCCAGTCGGACGCAGCGCTCCTACAGCAGAGATGGCCCACATCTCGAGGTGTCAATTTACCCCCTTCTAATCAGCAGTGCCACCATCAGGGCTAATCGCATCAAAATCCACAGATCCAGTATGAGGACGTAAACCATGAAGGATTGCACAAGCCAGTAGCTGTTCCAAGCGTTGATGCACTCGCAGCAATGGAGCCTTCACTGCCTGCATTCGAAAGACCAAGGCATTGGATGTGGTTATCGGATCCCAAAACTAAAGACAAATCTCTCATTTTTCAACCCTAATCATGCCAACATCTTTTGTAGGTTCCATCATCGTTGCCTCAAATCTCTTTTTGAATGAGTTATATTCTCAATGCCAGTCAGTCAACATTAGCGAATAGAACCTGATGACTGGTACTAATAGCTACTTGGGTGATACAGTGTCCACACCAAAACTTCCTAATATAATAATAATTGCTGGTAAGCAAGTCCATTTCTGTCTAGCCACTACTTTCTGATACAGCAACATATGCGCTTGACACCTGTCACAACGCCTTCTTCTATCAACTCACTGACGGTGTCGTCGCCGTGTTGTGAGACCTGTCGTGCTTGAAACAGGGATGTCTCAACGCCTCTTCCGCAGTCGCACGATCGTCCGGTCTCCAGCTAGTGTACAGTTGCACAAAAAAAGTTTACTTGATTATCAAATGTTAAAACATTGCACGAGAAGGATTACAAGGTACCTGTTAAAAGTCGACCCAACAGACGATCGGGGTGTCATGTCCCACGTCTGCAGGCAGTTCCTACCGTCTCCTCAATGTGGCAGAGCTTGTTGTAGGCAAGACTATTTGACAACTTAAAGTTCAAAGTAGAGAGTAGGCGACGGCAAGAAAACAAAATTCACGGTAAATATTTGAGGATGAAGTTTTTGAAAAGTCGTTCTATCTCCTTATGTTCATTACCAAAAGATTGTGGTCAAGTGGAGAATGCTTTGGTGAGGCAATTATTTACGCCTATAACTTTGTTCAAATAAATAAGGGCATTTGAACAATAAGGCTGTGTTTTTAAAAAGTAATTTTACATATAATGCTTCAAACGTCTGCGTTAGTCTCGAATTTGATGGCTGGCCATCTGAGGCTCCGTGAAGGCTAATGAAGAGAAGCACAGTAGACGACGCTTAAAAGGGGCTAGAGGCTCAAGGCTACACATTTGGGACTGAAGCGATCTCCATGTGAGTCTTACAAACAACTGTAGTGCCTTGAACAATGAAGTGTGTCCGTCCAAATCCGTGAACCTGCCTCCTTGAGAGCAGCATTCCTCATGAGGCTTCAGAGTATGGATTCTTTCCAGTGAGCGAAATGCAAGCATTCAAAAGGCACTATGCATGCCTGACTAGAAGGATATTTCGTGAGTTCAAACACTTGGAACGCCATCGGCTACTTACCTACTATTTTGTTGTTTGTAGCCGATCTTTGAATAATTTCGACTGGCGACTCTCTCGACAGTCGAGCTATGCACCGCAACTGATCTGCTTCGTCAGTTCCGAAGAATAGCGGAATGCCTGATGAAAAAATGCAAATAAGAACATTTGCTGAGCAGGGTTATATCTACTTATATTGGGTCCCTAAATTTCTTTCTGTGCTCCAGGCCCCAGTTTTTACCTCTAAGTTAAATGAAAGCTGGTCTCGTGTTTATGTTGCCTCAAATCAGGCAAATTAGAGATTCGTTCATTTGACCCAAGGCATGTGAGCCCTTGCAAGCGCTTGTCGGCCAATTTAGACTTTCCTAGAGTAGAGCGAACCACCAGGCGACTGGTTCAACCGCGTCGGTGCCAGGTTTTATTACTTATTTATTTCTTACTTCAGAGCATTTTTAGAAGCTGTTCTGTTAGAGAAATATAAGTTTTGGAACGAATTTGTAGAAGCGTGATAGTTAATTGATTGGAAGAGTTTAGTACCGACTGCACTTTAGAGGGTGCACCAAATAGCATTTATAAGGTTGTGACGAAGATGACCGCCTGAATGTCAAGTAGGCTTGGGGTGGTAGTCTAGGACCTCCCGTTGTTTGTAATTAGCAGAGATTGTGCCATGTCTGCTTAATCCATTCCCATGGGGTGCTACAGAGCCAAGATACAGAGCAGTGGAGGTGGTTATAAAGCCGTGGTGGCCGTTAGGAGTGGCGGTAGAAATTCGAGAGAATAGTCAATCTATACTATGTTCATTCCCGCAGCAAGCAAAAGCTTCTTGTGTACCGTTAAACTAACTAGAAAAATCTAAAGTTATTGGAGAGAAAACGATTCGCAAATTAGCGTGTTGAGGATAAGTCTCGGGAAGCTCAAAAACGTTCCTCCCCAAAGAGAACCCTGTTTTAACAAACCTTTATTTTAATATTTGTAAGAACTTTCACAATTAGACATTCAAGCTCAAAGTATCAAATCTACCGGACTGCTCTACAAGGAGTAATCGTGAAGCCAAGGCAAAGAAATCTAGTCACCTCAGATTTAGGCATGCAGACCCTTCCAAAATACATATTTACCCTCACAGATGTTGTCTAAAGCGCCTGAAACGATTATCAGACAAAAATGTTCTTTTAAATAAGGCATATCAATGTAGTGAGGAAATACGCAAACCCACTCATAAATTTCCTTTGAAAGAGACTGAGGAACAAAGCTCCACTTCGGACCCTAAACGTGATTGTGAGGCTTAATAACCAAGTGCTTTGTAGACTACACCTCAATTATCAAAGTATTTACTCAGAAGGGTAGACTCTTAAGCGTTGAAGCAATAATGATAATAATGAGGAACAAAGTGCTCGTGTAGAGCTCCGCCAGTACACAGCCGAGGCTCCACATACTGATGAGGGTGGAGTATCGCAGTCTAAGGATTATCTCCGGGTAAGATTACAAGACTTACTGGTCTGAAACAACCCTGCAATATTGTAAGAACTGCAATCTTGGGCAGTGACATTGACTAGAAACGATAGTCACTGATTCACTGAGTGATTCTTGTCAAATATTTGCGCACCCGCTCCCATATATTTATGTATACAAAGGAGCTCTTTGTAGATAAATAGATTCTTACTTTCCTGTCTTAAACAGGCCTCGGGACAAGTCTGTGGTTGGCAGAAAGCCTCGCCTGCATTTGATCGCTCTAAGACAGTGCTTTAGTGAATGGTGGTGGCATTCGACTGCAATAAAATTATGCAAAGGCAACCTAAAACAAAGTCACGCTGAAGTGAATTGCACATTCAACTACTTGCTCTTCATTTTGTTCTTTGATCATGTAAGAGCCCTCTCCAACCTGTCTAGTGACTAGCAAAGACATGACCACCTGTTGCCGCCTTGACTAGAATCACCTAAGCACACTCTCCAGCTGACAATCAGAAAGGAGCATCTGAGAGGTTTCTTTGCCAACGCATTAGCCATGCTTCGTAGAGTAATAACGGCCACAGCTGCATCAAACACTCGGCTCAACTCGAAATGAAGCCAACACAGTAGGATGGTATGCTCTACTGCACTATGGATCGTCCGCAATTCAATTACTGTGACCGAGGAACGGGCTGACCCTTCGAAGGTGAAACGGTTCCTAATAGAAAAACTTATAAATGTATCGGCAAATAGTACTCCAGAATGGAAACCGAAAAGCATCAACTTGCATTCCACGGAAGCATTGAGAGTACCTAATTGGCTTTGAATGCAAGGGGGAAGACGTTGACAAAAGTGACAAGCGTGTTTGTAGGTCGTAAAGCAGATTCCAGCTGACTAGTGCTAATAAAGTCCACGCCCTGATCAACGCTGGGCAGTTGGGATGAATTTGGTAGATTCCTTTGAGTGCACCTCTGCTATGCTCTACTCCTTCCTATGCAGCCATCTTGAGTTGAGAGATGGGGATTAAAAGCTTTTATAATCATTCTACGCCACTGAGTTGAATTAATCAGCGACTAGACTATGCTTTTGGTGTTGATGGGGGAATGGGGTGAAGGAGGGGTATCGGTAGCGTAAAACCCCCTTATATTGATAGCGCACTGATGTCTACCGGTGGTAAGAGCGTTTCAGGTTCCGAAGGAATTCAACTTGGAGGTGATGTGACTAAGATGGTCACACCAAGTCATCGACTACAGTAGGGACATAGAATGAGCAGCTGCTCCAGGATGAGAAATAGACAGATCAAGTGGTGGGAGCGACGGATCGCTGTTTAGTACGGAAACGATTTTATAATGAAGAATCGCTGTTTAGAGTGCCATGGAGGCATTTGATTGTGAGCCACAACTTCTAAACTGGTACTGATTTAAGGCCAAACTTATAGCAGGATGGTTGTTGTAAGAAGACACTTCACAAGTGACATTCTGTGCAGTCTATGGAGGTCTAGAAAGTAGTTGTAAGCACGCACACCCATCGCATCGATGGATGATTCGACATGCTATCGACACGGCATTCCGTATTGTGCAATCTACTATTTTTACTCTACCTCCACCTCGTGTGGTGGGTGTGCTACAAATTTATCCACTTTACAAGTCAAGATGTATTCTCTTCCACAAGTGAAGATTTGGCTTACTCAATTTGGCTCTGGTAGTATGAGCTCTGCGTTATAGTGACCCACCAATCCCGACACTAATCTTCACTGGTTGATTAGGGAATGGGAAGTTACTGTGCGACACTCAGTCAGCGCTGCCCTAAGTGATGAAGCGTCGTCACAGCCCACTGCCAGCGAAGAAGAAGGCCGTGGATACAATGAGCGAATGGATGTACCAATAATCGTGTGCGCTGCACATATTTACTGTGTGATTAAGATAATTACGTGATTGACTTACTGGCTTGCAACGAGAAGTGAACGTTCCACTTAAGCCAACAAATGTGCCATGGTTACTCCTCTAAGCTATTTAATCACCATCCTACGCTTCTAACTACACACCAACTCACACCCAGAGGCCCACGCACAATGCAGACACCATTTTGGACAGCAAGTCAAGCGATAACAGCAGACAGTAGGAGCGATATTGTCTCGCCGGATAATTTATTCTCTGCACAGGCACGGCTGAGGGAGATGTACAACTGTGTCACTTGTTGCAAGTCCCTGATTAATATCAGTCCTTCAATTCAGCTCGCTTGTGCTCCGACAAATCATCTTCCTCGCCATTGACTAACCGGTTAGCGTTGACCATGCGGAATGATTGGAGGAGATGAGAGTTTGCAAGTTCGAAGTTGGCAAAGGGTCTATCTACCCTCTTTGCTATAGGTCTGGCGAGTAACATTCCCTTTCGATGTGATGGCACTTCCATCAGCTGACGCACACTAGTTATATCACCTGCTTCGTCACTTGCAGACAATTTCAGCTTTGTTGACTGGCCATTCATGACACAGCGGTTGTGGCATCGCCATAGTGTCGACAATCTCGCCGTCTTTACAAGCCAACTGACTCAGCAAACAAATAGGCTTACTGACACAACAGGGGAGACAAAATTGCAAAGAGCGTGCAACACACACCATTTAAGGGATAGATCAACATGCACTATTGAAGAGGTGAAACTCGAGGACGAGAAGAACGCTTAGCAGTATAGAGCAAGGTGTGCTTTGTAGGAGGTCCTCCAAACTGATATTCGCATTCCGCCCTCGACTACAATTCAACTAAACTCACCCCTACGATGGTAGCGCTAGTGATGAGGAATCTCTCATAGTTCGATTCCGACAGCTTCACATTAAATGTCTCACAATTTCTTTAAGCCACTTTATACTACCGCAATGTCAGTCGTGCTAAGACATTCACAAGCCAGTCTTTGCTTAAAGCGGATGCACATATGAAATTGTTGACATCGAGAACGTTTCGTCTATCGTGATAGATCCTTCTAAAAAAGTGGTAGGATATCATGCTGCAAAAATAGCGTCCATACCCGTAAAATTCATCAATTGTGCTAAAAGTGGTGGATAAAAACGATTTTAGTGGCGTTATTAAGCGGCACCATTTTAAATCGTCCGACACGCCATTTGCCAGGAGGACTTTGGTACATAAAACACTTATTCACTATATATGGCAGAAATGAAGGCCTTACTTTCAGCAAAATGGTGTGGGTGATAGGTGTTTGCACGTACAGCACCAGCTGCCTAATACTTGTGGCATTTTGGTGAGAAGGGGAGGATCGGCAGCTACATGAAATTAGGATGTGCAAGTAGTGGCGTTTGAATAAAACTAAAGCGAGTCATGCCAGTTATGTCAGTAAAACTGAATATAAACTCACCAAAATCTGGCAGAAATTGCCATTGATGGTGAATTCGATTGTGAATGCGTCCAACAAAGCAGATGGCGCCAAGGGAATTCTCGTCACTGACACCACTACTGAGGTGAGATGGAAGTCTGGCAGATGTTTGTCTACCAGTAACATGCATGTGATAAGCAGCAGCGAGGGGCAGACGATCGAGGGGATTTTAGTTTTGCCGTCTATTATAGTCGTAGGCTTTTACATGTGAGAGTGGTAAAGCTGCTGCATTTGGCTCGTTACCATTTTTCCCAGTTGATGTCTTCGTAGAACTAAAGACGCTTGGCACTACCCTTACCATTCTCGATTTCTTTTAGGCTCATGGATAATCGGACGGTGGCTGACATGCAACCAGCTTCCAAACTTATCAACCCCACTACCTTGACTGCAGTGGGTGGAGTATATAGAGGCCTCATCAGTGGCAGATGCTACTTCTCGTCTGACTTAAGACTAACGCTGTGCACATTCACGTCTCGTGCGGTTGAATGCGACTTAAACTCCAACTCGCTATGTTAAAATTAGGCGCAGAAGCAAAAATACAATGCTAGGGGAAATGAGGTTCATTGGAACAACAGTGCGACGCGGAGATATGAACTCCGCCCTAGTGTCCATTTAACCGCACAGAGATTTCACCTGAACAATTTGCATCGTCGTAATAATATGCTCCTCACCAACGTCATACCTTCTCACCTTAGCTTTTGTGAATCACTGTCAATAATCGAAGCTGATAGTGGATGATTAGGATGTAATCTGAGGTGACTATTGTTCCCAACGCAGTATACTCTGTCACCAAATTCACAATGCATCACATGTTTGACATTTGGAGATGATTTGAGCAATGCTGGTTGTTAAACAACTCATGCTAGTTCATCCTACAATGTCAATCTTAGCGCACCAACAGGGATACAATTTTGATGCACCAACCAATGGGAAGGGTGCTCCGACTCGATTGGCTCGCATGAAACTACTTATGCCGTTGATGCCAGCTTCCGAGTTCAGCTAACAGACACACAGTGAGCCTCAAGTAGGTAGAAAGAATGGAGTCTAAGAAGTTTGACGTAGTCAAGTTCATTTCACACGGGACCTACTCCGTTGTCTACGAGATAGCCTACCCAGAGGGAGATGACAAGATGTCGACCACAAGGTGGGCACTAAAGCGATTTTATCTAAAAAACCCGTTCGCAGTTTGGTGTGCACTTCGAGAACACAACATCCTTGTGTGCCTTGCTCAAGCTGAGCAGCAGTCACCATTCCTCTGTACTCTCCTGCAAAGTCTTCGACTGCGTGGTGGTCCGGCATTTGTGCTACGAAAAGGAAGTGGTTTCGACCTACAGGACCTCATCTTAAGTGTTGGCTATCTTCGAGAAGAGGAGGCACGATTCTACAGTTGTGAGGTCATCTGTGGTCTGGAACATCTCCACGCTATGGGAATAGTGCATTTAGACCTTAAACTCAAGAATGTGCTTCTCGCTGACACGGGTCACATCTTCATCACGGATTTTGATCACGCATACAACATGACGCGGAGCACTGGACCCCCGAAGGAGATAGACTTTGCTGGAACACCCTCCTTTAAGGCACCTGAGGTGAGGGACAAGATAGAGATCACGACGAAGGCGGATGTCTGGAGTCTAGGCATTCTCGTCGCCACCATGATGTACAATCACAGCACTATACGTACTTTGATGCGTGTGGGTTTAATCAAAAGAGACGATTTGCCGAACGCCTCAAAGCCTCTGCGACACTTCTTCAAAGCCTGCCTCAGACTTAGTCACATCAGGCGTATGGCCATTAGCGATGTCAAGCGTCTTCAATTCTTCGAGAACGTCAACTGGGAGGAAGTGGTAGCGTGCGAGAGGGAGCCACCCTACCACCCTTCCCAGTTGAGAGCCTCCGTCGCCAAGGATGTGTTCAAACTCGATCCTTATGATCATCTGCTCCTCGCTGCTGCTTATCGCAAGTGCATGCCACTGATAGATACGCGTCTGCGAGACTATCGTGACAGACATGGCGTACGTCGGCTGATGGAAGTTCCAACAAATCGAAAGGGAATGTTGTCTGCAGGATTGACGGCCAAGAAGATGGATGAACTCTTTTCCAAGTTTGAATTCACAAACCCACATCTCCTCCAAGCATCCCGTGGGATCGACGGTGACCAGACCGTCAGTGACCACCGACATGGTTCATCCGAATGCAGGAAAGATGAATTAAGGGATTTTCCCTAACCACTGACACACAGCAATTGGCATGGTCGTACATTTTCCTTACCATGTCATTGTAGGGGGCAAACTCTTGTCTTTTCTTTGTTCATGTGTACATAAGTGATGTCTACCTCCAGGCCTGAATGACGTCTGCTTGTTGATGTGCTGCCATCACTCTTCGAATTACAGGGATGGTATCAGTGAATTCGAAGTAGATTTATGACAGGCATAATTCGCTCATTTTTGGTGAAGGATGGTAAGTGTGTTACTGTGAAAGAGGAAAAGAATAGATGCCTAAATATAAAGACATTCTTTTGTAGATAGCGATTCTCTCCATAGATTAAACAAGCCACCAATACTTTCGAGGCATTGCGGTTGTCATTATGCTTTCAGACCAGGTCTAGCGTCCGCAATCACCATAATCACTGCCACAGAGTCACTGGTTAAAGCGGCGGCTTTTGGGCACGGCTTTGCTAAAAAGTTATCCTTGTGGTGGACACGTGACCTCGTCAATTACCAGACCGTGGGTGAGATGACGTAGAACGCAGGCGACTTGGCAGCCTCTCTAGATGGGCTGAATTGCGAGCACTTTCTGCCTCACTTACCACCAACCCACATGAATAGAAGAACAAAGCAGTAGACCATTTCATTCGTGAAGCCATCTCTCTTACTCTCCACCGCCAAGGTCTTCGAGTTGGCATGACCTGCTCTGAGTGGAGTGTGAAGGGGAGCACGAGAAGGAGACCAAGGTGTCGAGACAGAGAAAGAGAAACGCCCTTCATGCTTGGTTAGGTAAGTGTATTCACGAACTTGCGTCACAATGATGCCAATGTCAGGTCTATACCACTTCTATCATATTTACAAACAAAGTACACAGGGAACCCTTCTGCTTGTCGACATAGGCGGCGCAGTCACGCATATGCAGAATTTGTTTTCAAAATCCGTTACATCACTGTGAGTGACGAAGTTGTTACGTTGGAGCAAACTGATTTTGTAAACGCAATGGAAGGAGGCAAGGGAGTTAATAAACTGTTGTCCTGTCCTTCGTGACGTTGTAATCCAGCGTCTAGGTGAAGTCGATTCTACTGACTGAAGTAACAGATGCAATGTGAAATGACGAGCAGAACGATGAACTAGTAGTAGCTAGTGGTATGATGTGATGTGGTTGGTAATGAGTGAAGTAAAAAGCGAAGTCGGGTGGAGTGGACTCATTTGCAAGGTGTGTGCGTGTGTGACGTCACTGAGCGTCTTTCCCGTTCCTGATAAATAATCAGGCTTTCGATTTGCAATAAAAGTTCTTGAACTTCCGAAGCGAGTAGTGGTACACCAATCACTGAATGCAGCATCAGCGGATGCGATGGCATTATGAGCCATGATTGTACTCAAATTATCGTCGCACATTCGCAATGATGTAAAATTAAACCGAAATATTTAGGCCGAAATCAAAATTGAATGTTTTGATCCAAAACGTTGAATGTATTAAGAACTACGTAATGCGAATAATTGTAAGCACTGCGTCATGTCAGCATGAGCACAAGCTTGCTTTGCATTGGAGAAATAAAACATGACATGTGTGATTTGTTAATGAAGTCGGAAACTGTGTCCGTTCGTAGGGAAGCGAATGACTAAAACATGTTTGGAAGATTCAAATATTCATCGCTTATTCCACTCGTCCTGTGTAAATGACACTTAAATAACTGCCACTTGCAGCACTTCGTTGGCAAGTGGATGCTCTCCCGTGCAGGGACGCAAGAGGTGCTCTTCACTGTTTGAGGGACATTGGCTCTTGGTTACGTGCATCCTTGTAAACGGGCGATGAGTTTTATAGCTCTACATATACCCTGATGTATGATGCTATTAGAAGGAGTAAGTGAAAGTATAATGGGTCGTAAAAGAATCCCAAAATTATGCCTCATTTCTGATCCGTCATATGGATATCAGTAACCGCATGCAACTCGCCGCAGTTAACACTTGTTGCAAGTTCGGTAACTAAGTACTACGAAACTATTCCATCCCTCAGTTTCACTTATTCATTCATTCATTGAAATGAGAATGCATCACGACACTGTGCTGAAGTGAACGTAGACAACAAAGAACTAGTGCTGGCCAGTGCTCTATCAACTGACTCGTCAGAATAAATGCGACTGCGCAGTTTCCTCACCCACTAAGTGTGTGGATGCTAGCAGTGTGTCTTGATGCCATCGGGGCAGCTGTCGTCTTAACCTTCCTCTAAGTAGCCGTCTTGCAAACATCACTGATCCATTTCCGTTTCCATTACTCACGACTAAGTGTGAGAGCAAGCAGCACTGCAGGCGATTTGTGAAAGACTCCACCTCACTTCATTGTTTGTCGACAATCGTGCTAGCGAATAATCTGCTACACACAGGCATCATTCCACCATCGCTTAGGTGGTCAGTATTTTCCAGATTTCACTGCAATCGGTCATTTTATGACATTGTTTATGAAATAACGAGAAGATATAAGGTGAGTTGAAGTTCACGAAAGCATTATTGCTGTTTGACTCACGCATTCGCACTGGTGGAACTATTTATTTTAATGGGAAATTAATAGAAGCATTTTGGTTACACCTCTCTCCATCCCAACATTCGCGTCACATGCGACGGTGGGCTTTGGGCGATGGTAGAAGTTGGAAAAGCAATACTGGTCAAAGGCCCATTTTATGGGCGCGTTGATGGCGGTTGTGCTCGGCAGGTCCCGTTTGAGGTGCACGGGTGAGGTGTTAAAGTGTGGTGTGAGAGACGCATAGAGCAAAGGCACAAATCTGTGGCAGTGTCGAACGGGGAGCGGAGTACAGTAGAGTTGTTGATAAGCGAGAAGATAGACAAGTGGTTTAAGGCACAGATGGACGCACGCGGTGGGGTCAATGATAGTGAGTGTAAGGAGGCGAACATTAAAGCTTAAGAAAATTGACTCCAACGTTGCACTACCTTTATTAACGCAGCGCCAAATAAACTTGGATCCACCAATGAGGGATCCAGCTCACCCCATCAGCTGGATGCTGTGAATGCGTTACTCAAAGTGCATGAATACGATGAATGACGTGAAGGTCTCGCATTTTCTTGCCGTATCTGCTTTGGCAAAACTTTGTTACATGTTGCCATTCCTGTTTATAATCTACTTTAAGAAAGCGACCGCAATCCTGTGGTCATTGACAGAAAAAAGCATGCCTTGTGTGCGAACCTCAGAGATGAGTGAGCTGAGAGTAACAAACATGCTGAGCACAATTTGGGGACCATGACCAACGGTAATGTTCTCATGAATTAGGCAGATCGTTAAAGTCCTGCCCACACAATCATGATTTACATGAGGAAGTGAACACAGGTTGCTCTAAGCTGCGCTATTGTCTATGTTCACTGTCTCTCTCCGTCTTGCACTGAATTCAATCCACACAAACTCGATGTGATTTTGGACGATGTGCGCTGCCAACTTATACGGTGAGGGGATGACAAGGCATGTGAAGTGGTTGATAAAATGTTTGAGTTAGTTGTTGTTGCATTCCAAATTCATCGCTGACTGATTCGCGTTTCTGTCTCCAAGCTGATCATTAAAATCCCCAAAGCCTTATGTGTGGAAGAAAGGGAGAAGGTTAGTCCCAAAGCGTATTTCAAACAAGCAGAAAAGTGCAGCGTCTTAAGAATTGTCCCAAACAAAGGATTGGAAATCACAATGTAACCGAGAACTAAAATACCGAACATGGAGCAGACGCGGCCACAGTAAGGGAAAATGGCAGCAAAATGTCCGCTAAGTGCAAGACTTCTTACTTTTTCAAACAAGGCACTAGTATTTCTAGACTACTTTTTTTAGTTTTCACCAAGCTCGCAGCATTCAACGCACCAATGGATTTTACCTACCAAATTGGCGGCAAAGCTTTAACCACTGTTTTAAATGCGTTTTTAAATAGCTTGGAAGTAAATTTCAGTTTTGGATGAATTCATACTCACTGGCGAATGCAAATGAAGGCTTGTCGTTGAGTGGCAAAATTGGTATTGGCACTGACCTCGCAGCCACTGACATCGCTTTGCGCATGGGGTTGGGCAACTCTGCTTCTTCCAATTGGCCTGTAGTGCTACGCACGAGAGCTGCGCACCACCTCCCTGCACCAACAAAGAGACGGCCTGTGGACTGCTCTTGGTGACCAGTGTCTTGTCAAACACACAGCATTCTCAAGGGCATCTGCGCTTTTGAAAGTGTGGAAGGAAAAGTGATTTATTAAAAAGGAAGTCGGTGCTGCCTAAGCTTTCCTTTGGCGTGAGTTGGGAATGCGAGAAAGATGGCAAGTTCTAATGTTAAAGAATCCCTTGATCGAAAAATGATTTTACACGAAATTGGCAAGTTAATGTCAGTGGAGCCTAGGCAGACAACTTCATGCAGAGACATGGGAACCAAGTTACTTGGTTTAGTCACTATGAGTTGGTATTTAACGTTGAGAGCAAAATATTTGTGGCAAAATATCATCAACCTAGAACCCTGTCTTCTGGGCTACTACGTGTAAGATCAAATGCTATTCTGGTGCTTTTAAAACACCGAATCAGAAAATGTTCTCATTTTACTACTCTCATGACCCTGATGGTGCAGCATTTGCACCACTACAAAGCTGAATGTCAAATTTAGACGGCCAACACAATCCTGCAGTGTGATAATGGTAGTGCCGACAGTAGATCACACCACATTCCCAAGAACACGAGTGAGCAAAGGCTACACACACGGAGATGCATCAATTGCTGTAAGCTATTCGAACCTCCATTTAAATGCAAAAGAAAGCTTCATGGCAGAGTAATTAATCTGGCTGCTCATATGGAATCCACATCGTAGTATAGAGAGCGTCGAAGGCGACACGGGAACACAGCATCAGCAACAGACAATGGCCGACTTAGCATTCCCCCACTTTTCCTCAAAACGCACACAGCAGAGAGCTGACACTTCCGCATTTTTCGAAGTTGGTGAGAAATCAGTCGTGGTTAATGACTTACTACAATGACAGGTCAACGTTTCCTTATCACTTTGCTCATTATGCACCCACACCTCATCACCATCATCATGCACATCACACAGAAAGTCACTAGGTATAAGGGAGAGGAAGTCGTGTTTACTACAAAGTCGTCTGGAATATTGTGTGCTAAGAATGTCAATGGTGTGTGCGAGTTCTTGAGTCGCTCTTGTTTCATTCGTTTGTTAACCAATTTTTGCGTGTCGTGTGCTAAAGATGCACCTACAGCCAACTTCACCTAAATCGTGCCTCTTTGTGATTTATATACCAAAAGCTGGTGATTGTGTTGGTCAATCTAGTCTTGCCAAAACAAGGCCTGAGAGGCACTACAGAAGCCTCTACCTTGAATCACCGACAACGTGTACTTTAAGTGAGCGCTTGTCAAGCCACCGTCCTTTTCGATAAGCAGAAGATGTTTGCCAGAATTGGGTGGACAAAATAGCCCCAACAAGGCCTGCGAGGCGCAAGCAT